>VWZP01003416.1:250748-357004 GCA_013396995.1 Dicaeum eximium
TCGCGGCCGGCCCCCGCCCCCCCCCCCCCCCCCGCCGTGCCGCGCACTGCTCCCTCCCTCCCTCGCTCCCCGGCTGCCACGTAACCCCGCTGCCCGCAGGAACTCCCGCCCCGCTCCGACCCGCACGGCCTCCCGCCCGCGGCGGCGGGGAAGCGGGACCCGGGTCCTGGCGGTAGCCACGGCTGCGCCTGTCCAAGCCGAGCCGGGAGAAGGGCGTTTCCCGCGGGGAAGCGGGGATGCGCCGCGGCGAGGGCGCCCGCGGTGGCTGTCGGGCGGTGCGGCGGGGCGGGGGTCGGGTCCTGGCCCCGCGTAGTGCGGGTCGGGCGTGGGCCGGCGGGCAGGTGCGCCGGGAGGCGGCGGCGCTGNAGGTGCCCGGCCCAGCCCAGCCCAGCCGCACGGCGCCTGGAGCCGCCGGGAGCCGCGGGATGCTCCGCGGGCGGGAGGCGCTGCGGGGGCGCGGGCAGGGGGACCCGAGCGGCGGCCCTAAGGACACGTCACCGCTGCTCTGCCTTCCCTTCCCTTCCCTTCCCGCCGCGCCGCCCGCCGGGAGCCGTAGTGCCGGAGGANCGGTAGCTGTCGGGCGGTGCGGCGGGGCGGGGGTCGGGTCCTGGCCCCGCGTAGTGCGGGTCGGGCGTGGGCCGGCGGGCAGGTGCGCCGGGAGGCGGCGGCGCTGACCGGGGGCAGCCGCGGGGATCCGCCGCAGCCCGCACAGCCTCCCCTGCTGCCGCGGCACTCCCGCGCCCTCCCTCCCCTCCGGCACTGAGAGCCTCCAGTGGANGCGGCGCCTCCGCCCGCGCTCCGCCCGCCGGGGCGGCCCGGGCAGCGCCCGCCGCTTCAAACCCACCAACCCGGGCTTGGCAGCGCAGCCCGGCCGAGCCGAGCCGAGCCGNGAGGACCCCCGGCGGGGGCGTCGGTGCCGCCTCACCTCGAACATGAGCCCCAGCAGGAAGATCATGGCCATGCAGGACACGATGTCCGCATGGTTCTGCACGATGAACTCGTGGCTCAGCACCGGCGGGTTCTTGTNTACGCGCTGCGCACCGGCCCAGCAAAAAAACCCAACCCATTAAACAGAAGGTTCTCGTCCGGTTAAAACGATGAAGAGGTCTGAGCAATGAACGCTGATCCAGGCTAGATTCAGAGGCACCTCAACACCCGCAAAATTCATGCTATCTTTATTTATTAAAGCTTCTGTTAGGCAGATACTCCCAGTGGATATACGGAAAAGAAATATAAAGAAACTAATTTATAGCTGAAACTTAATGTTGTCAGAATGGCTTTTGCTGCTGAATGGATGAATACAGGGCAAGAAATCAAGGTGTAGCTATTTGGTATTGCTTTGCTTTGCCACAATCGAGTGTGCACAAAATTCCTTGTGTGAGCTGTTTTAAAAAAGGTTGATTTCTTCCAACTCTATGGAGCAGTGACTCATGGGACAGATTTATCAGTTAAGACCAGGTTTTTCAACTATGAAACACCTTCATCAACTGCATAGATGCTCACAGATTTTCAATAAATTTATAACGAGACAGCTATTTTTGGTATCTGGAGATGATCTAGGACACTTAAAAATACAGAAAAATTTTCCTTCACAGCTGGATATTTTTTAAAAGTTTAAAGAGAAGGAGCATTCATATTTTAGTCCCAAAATGTTTTATATTCTAGAAATGCCTTAATCCCCTGAGTGTACCAGTATTGTGTAAATGTAAAGTAAGCAGGACATTATTCCAGCAATAACAATGTGAAAGTCAATCCCTGATTGCATGCAGTATAGTCATGGATGGAACATACTGTACCTGTGAAATACACTGGGTTGGAATAAAAATTGGACTCCATTTTGCAATGTAAGTTTTCATCTATTTCCCACCTCAGACTTAAAAGAAATCAGGTAATCTCATCTCCACAAAACATAACAACCAGGACTTAACTGGGACAAGACATGCTTTCCTCAAGCTTTAATCAGCAAGTGCCTCAAGTGCCTGGCTAGATATCCTGTCATACAGGCCCTCAGTTTCAGCTTGGCTGTGTGTTTGTCCTGATGATACACTGTAAACTGCTGCACTGAAATGGAAAACAAGGCAATCTGTTGCCTCACCTGATTCCTCACCTGTTTCCACACCTTCCTTTTATCAGGAGTTTCCTCTTCTGCCACAGGAAGGCAAAGTGGTACTTTAGGCAAAGTGGGATGGTCAGGTCTCAGTTTGGTGCTTGCCATGGATGGTGGATCTGTTTGCCACGTTTCTTTCCAGACATTTGTATTTTCCAACACTAGGCTTCAAATTGATCACATTATTTAGGAAGGAAGTTCCCTACAATCTGACTCAGAGGGAGTTTCTGGCATCTTATCACAGAAGCCACCACCATGTCCATGTGTGTGTCCCAAAACCTTGCCAACCAAACCAAATAAAGCGTTTCAGGTGGCAAGGTCGTGGAGACTTCGGCAGGAAGCACATTAAGACACAAACAGCTTTCTATTTGGGAATCTTTCCTTATGTGTCATCAAACATGCTTAGAGATAGAACCAGGAACAATATATAAAAACAAATACAAATAAGCAAATCAGCAAGGAACAGAATGGAAAACTTCAAAAAGATGACACCTACCATCAAATGTCTAGGTCTTAAATGTAATAATTGATGTTGCTTCTCAGGACAGGATCTTAGCTGCCAGGAAGGCTGGAAACACAGTTTGTGCTTCCTTCTGTCCCCAGCTGTTTACAAAGTTATCCCAGCAACTGGTATTAGCCCTTCTAACCTGTTAAGATAGAAATCATCCCCTCCCCTTTTTATTTGTAACTTTTAATTCATTCTGCACAGATGACCACATGAAAGGGCTAATCCTCCTTTTTATACATACATGGCATATCTTACATTGTCACCTTTTTAAAATAAACATTCCATTTGACATAATCAACAGGGAGCCTTGAGACTTTTTCAAGATGCCATAGCCAAGTACCCTTTATTATATATACATCTTAGTAACAGTGCAATTTCTGCTCTGAATACTCCAAAGACACCATACACGATCATTAATGACTTTCTGGTTAGCATTTGCTGCAGCACAGCACGGAACATGGAGCTCTGTATTTGTATCCTCTTGCTTTCTTCACCCCCTGCAAGTTCCAACAATTCTCTAAGTGCATTCTAAAGCCATTTCCATGTATTTCAAAATTTGTAGCAAAACAGAAGAAAATTGTTAAGTGACATTAGATTTCTTTTTTAGCTCAGAAAGGTAATGAGACATCACCTCTTCATACCAGTTTCCTGCTGTCTTAGGTTCTCAGACCTCATCACAGAAACCCGTCATTTCACTGATATTTCTGTTTTCTTGAAGCAAAATGACACCATTCAGAGCATGTGAATTATCTTTTTATCTTTTTCAAAAAAGCAGTGATAAGTACATTTTTATGCCTAACAATGGAAGTGGTAACTATAAATTCATGGAATAGCTACAGGAAAACTAATTATTAACGGAGAAAAGTCCATTTGAAAACTGAGTAATTATTCCAGAAGGGATTGAAGAAAAAAAAGTTTGTGGGAGAAAGGGATGAAAGTGTCTGGAAAAATGTAACTGAATAGAAAGTTCAATAGGAAGGAAACGTAGGAGACCTGACGAAGACCTCAAAATGGCACTGCAGAGAAAGTTAAAAGTGAGCATGTGTCATGATGTGGCCGAATTTCAGATCAATGAAGTTTGCAAGAAGCATCATTTTAGCAGAAAGTAATTTCCCTTCTTCAAAGGTCTGCCTACTACTTCAGAATATGATTTCAGTTCTGAGTTGCTATTCCTGTCAGTATTTTTGTTTTGGATTTGTCTCAGCTGATCAGAACAAATGCCATCAGCTTTATAAAATAACGTCAATTATTAAGACATGCCGTAAGTACCCAAATACATATGCATGTTTCACAAATGGGGGTACTGGATTGAATGGTCAAAGGTCTTCAAAGACATATATCCTTGATATTTTCGAACATCTCAGATCTGCTTTTGTTTTTGAAGACTGAGTAATATGATAAGAAATGTATCTATCATCAAATGTCACACACTTTGAATAGACAAAATAATGCAAATATTTATGTACTATTTGCAAGTGTAAAGTTCACAGACAACTGAACTTGCAGTTTAATCTCCAAGCATATTTTAATAGACTGTACAGTATCTTACAACCAAATACAACCTTTTAGTTAAAATATTTCTACTTTAAGCGGATTAACAGCAACACTTCATATGGCGTGTAATACATATCTCAATTTATACAACTTTTTAATCACATTCTTGCAGAATCTTATAAAGAATTTAAGAGTCTTCTCCAACTCTACATTTTTTGACACTTGTTAGTTAAAATTAATGAATCCTTGGAATGAATTCCACAGAAATGGTGTTTCCACCAAAAAAACCAAAAGTCTGGAATTACTTTCAGCGCTTGTTAAAACCTATTGCACTAAGCAACCAGCAAAGATAAGCACGGTCAGCTGAATTAGAAAAGGAACATAAACCCCAGTATTTACATCTGCTAGCAAAAATAATTTGCTGAGTGTACAGATAACTTACTAGAAAATCACTTATTGAGAAGCACAAGCAGGTGAAACCAGGTTGAGAACAGCATATTTTCTGGTTTTTTTTACTAGAGATTTCTTTGATATATGCGATTTATTAAGTTTATAATATTGCTTTAAGGTACTATAATATTAAGTTTATAAGACCTTGCTATTTGTCTTTTGCTATCAATGGTAAAACTCAGGACTTTATAACAAAGGCAGGATTCAATTCTTCACACTCATTGCATCTCATTAACTCAGTACCCACCAGGGTATTTTAAAATTCGAATAAAATAGAATGTGAAAAACATCAGTTAACTTACTGTAACATTGCTTTAAAATTACCATTTTTAAAAAAAAATAAGTAAAAACTAGTTTTTATTTTACATATAGTCCCAGCTCATTGTTATGATTTTTCATACAGCAACCATGCAGATTAAATACATTCCTGAGCAATCTTGCCTAACTTATAAATTGTTTTTCCATCTGAAGCTGGGAGTTTCATCACGTACTGTTGAGAAAAAGAAACCAAATTAGTCACAAACCAATACTTAGGTTTTATTTAAAAATATTAGACTATCCCAAACTTAACCAGTACATGCATATGTATGTCTACACATGACATTTATTATTAAAACGAATTAAATACTTTCCTTCATGCCAGTGTTCTGTTTTAATTGAAGGTGATAAATGTTAACTGTATCACAATGTAACCTAGCAGTATAAAGAGTGATTAATAAAAAGGTTTTAATAATCCTCTAGTTATTTAAAATTTGGTATATTAAACTTTCTAGATATTAAGATATCTGAGGTAGCAGAACGCTTGTTGCATTTTCTGAAATTTATAATCTTTAGATGGAAAAAAGTCTGTGCTGCTGAATTCAGAATAGCCAAATTATTTTTATCTCTTCATCAGCTATGATGTGAAACAATGAACAAATTATTTCCATCCAACCATGGGATAAAGCTTACACATGCACACGGTGCCACACTCCTGCTTACAAGATATTACTTTAGTTTTAAGTAAGAAGATTTTTGTTTTAATTGAGAGGCAGTGTCGTTCCCAATTGCAGTTGTAAAAGTTGCGTACCGACAAAATCCGCAATCCCTAGTACTGAGTGGGTAATTAATGACTGCAGCAGGCAGCATATGGCCATCATTTGCAGTGAGTAACTCACTCGTAAGGTTGTAATATGCCTGTCACATTCATTATTGATACTGACAAGATGTTCCTTTGGAAAAATGTTTTGAGAAAATTAAGCAAGACAGTGTTATGTCTACAGCTCAAGTCTTCCTTAATGAGAACAAAACTTGAGATGCTGCAAGGTCTCAGAATATGTGGAAAGGGCATCAAAGGATATTAAAATCAAATGAGCAAGTACCATGAATATACAAGCATTTGTATGCTACATGCTCAGAATCAACAGAATCAGTCTTCCTTAACAGATGCCCTTAACTTGAACTGAAAAATGGGCAAAGGTCATGTGATGTTAAGCATTTATCTGGGTCTACTTAAAAATTCAGCAACCCCAAGTGTTCTGATGAGATTGATTCTCACCTTCTCTGTGAGCACAAATTCAAGTTTAAAAAACAAAACAAACTTCAAAAGGCACATCTCATGCTTCCAGGAAAGCAAGACACACATCTGAATCAAGGGCCTCCAACTGGAGTAGGAGAGCCCCAACAATTATTCTGACTAGCATCTCCTCTAGTTATTTAACCTTTCTGATGATTTCAAGTAGTTGATACTTTGTGAACAGATACACGACTGTATCTGCTCTCTCTTCAAAACCAAAACGTGATTTCTGAGAAAAACTGAGTTATTTTCAGTAAACATGAAAAGGGTGGTTTTGAGAAAACAAACCCTTAAGTCAGTAACTCACTCAACCAAATTATTTCCTGGGCATTCAAGATGCAGACAGTCTTGTAAGGAAGACTACCTTTAAAGAGAAAGTTAATTTATCCACTACTTGATCTCAACAGAAAATGCTGTTGCTTGAACTACTTTGAGAGAGAAAAGAAGGGTTAAACAGTCAACCAGCACCTCATGCCCTTGATGAATCTGGTGGCACAAAACTAAAGAAATTTATAGATCAATGACGTATGTTAATAACCAAGAACTGAGACAATATTTAAAAGCTGGTGCAGTAAATACCATGCTGGTAAAGTTTCTATGGCATTCTGCATGAAATAAGCCCAAAGAGAACATTTTCTGAACTTCAGTAATGACTATATTCATGTAACTCCAGTCTGCTTCGTTTGAATAAAAAGCAGGTTGTTACTATTATTACAAAAATTCAGTCAGTTAGTACCTAATAGCCATTCTATCAGTAAGATAAACAGAAGGTCTAAGCTGAAAAAATACACTAATCTCACGTTGTTATTCAGGTTGGTAAATGGTGAAAATCTGCAACAGCTGTAAACTCATGTAATTATTTACTTATAAATATATAGTCCTGAGTGCAGTGGTGTATTGAACAGGAAGACAGATTTTCCTAAGCTTTGGCTGAGTAACGTTTCCATATGCACATGCCATTACAGAAACAGAATACTGCACCACGTTCACTAAGAGTAAAAGCACAATGTAAAAACAGTAAATACAGCAGCTCTACTTAGGTACTGTACTAATCAGAAATTGTAAAAATTTACACTGCATGATTTTAACCATCTCTATAACACATACACACAAAAATATGCAAAATATTTAGTATGGGCAGAAACTTAAATGTAAACCCATAAAATGCTATGTACATGCATATTTAGGTATGAATTTCAGAAAATACAGGAAGATATAAATGCTAGCATTAGAAATGTATTCTGTGGTATGTTTTAAATAAAAATTTAAAGGTATATCTATTGTAGTAATCTGAGCTCTAAGCACTCAAATACTTGTAAGATTTTCTAAAAATTTGTGAATACTGTACAACCATTCTTCATATTACTCTACTTCAATTTGTGTGATGGACAGCTACTGCAAAAAATGGCATTTTTTCCTCTAGAAAGTAACACACTAGAACAAGATGAGAAATAGTGCACAGAACATGAAAATGAAAATGACCATCCTTCCACCCTTTGTCCACAACTTACAGACTTTTCCTTCTTTTTCCAGCTTCTTCAAGTGGACTAGCAGGTTATGTTCTGCTGCTGGAAGTAAATTCTCAGGGATCTCCTAATGGGAACAAAAAATATGCATTTTGTATTTGTTTAAATATCAATCAATTATTTTTTCAATATATGGAACCCATGGTTTATTACCACAGTTTTTCCTTTTCTGAATCAGTATGGAAACATTCAGTTAGTTATGCAACAACAGGAAACTAAGATGAGTAAATAAATTTTACACCAGTTAAATGCATAGTTAACAACACACCTTTGTTTACTTTTCTTGTTTTTTTGCATTATGCATTTGTATGATGAAAGCTTTGGCCAGCACTAAGAAGACTCCTCTTGTGAGGAGGAGGAGGTCTTCTTGGTCTGCCCTGGGTTGTCAGTGTAGCTGAGTATTTTTAAAGACAAGTTTATGATGCATTTCTCCACAGATAACTATCACTTCTATTCCATGACAACATTTGCATAGGTTTAAATATCCTGTAGTAATTAGTGTCTGTAAATGAGTAAACAATAAAACAAAGGTAACAGCTTCAGGAGGACAAAATATCTCTTACAATTCTTCAATGCTCATTATGTAAAAAGCACTTGTAACACTTGTTGCCCAGAAAAGCTGTGGATGCCCCATCCCCAGAAGGGTTCAAGGACAAGGTGGATGGGGCTTTGAGCAACCCGATCTTGTGGAAGGTGCCTCTGCCCATTGCAGGGGGGATGGAAACTGCTGACCTTTAAAGTCCCTTCCAACCCAAACCATTCTGTGATTGTACAACAACTGCTCAAAATCCTCCTCTCCAGTTCTATCATCCTAAAGGTAAAGCTCTTTTTTTCCTTTTGGAAAATTAAAAAGTTCTTCAAATAATGTGTGGCAGGAAAATTCACTAGAAAACTAATTAAGTAAATTGTGAACCTTGAGAATACTTTGAAAGCATATACTTTTTTTTGTAATACAAAGCTGTAATAGTACTGAAAAAATTCTTATACAGACAGGACAAGTGGTTTGTGATTTTCAGAAACACAAGAATGGCTCTATACTTAAAACCTAGTTGATCAGGCAGGAGAACTGCAGAAGCTGAATGGCCATAGGTAATGGTACACCAGCACTGCAAAATGTTCACTGTGATGTAGTCATTCTTTTGGAAACTGGGTATCAGCAGAACCATGAAAAACGAGCTGTGAAGCTGTTATAGACCAGTTCACAAGCCACAGCCACTGGTAACTTTGAAATCTTCCTCCAAGGCAGAAATACTGTATCTATTATCTCTGCTTTTTAGGAGAGCAACCCCACACCACAGGGAAAAGCTACAGAAGTTACATGAAGGACAACGAAGTAGCAACAAAGCACTGTTACACCAGTCTAATGGCGCATACAAGCTATCCAACATCTGTGCTGCAATATCCTTCTCTGTGCTGGGGAACTGCAGTTCACCTGTAACCTGCAGACTGAGAAATCAAGAACTCAGAGTTTTCAACCATTCTTCAGGAGACTCCAAATACACTTTGGGAAATCCACAACCAACAGTCATGTCATACGTTTCACTTTGAACCACGCACTACAATTTTATTTTTGCTTAGTCTAATGAAACTGTGCCTAAGACCCGGAAAGTTAAATAAGTTTGTAAGAATCATGTGGGCCTCACTCCAATTAAGTGCTTAAACAAGACAATTTAAAGGCACAGTCATAACTAAGCCCTGAACACACAGAAATATTTTTTATCCCTTTTAAAAAGCCACCATGATTTTCACTCAAAAGACCAACACTGTTACATACATGTTTCATGAACCTAACCTCAATTTTCTTTAGTTTGATCTAGAAACTTTTAATCAACAATTACCTTGTACACCATCTTTACAAGCTCTGAGGATGTATATGATTTCCCAGTATTCTTCTGGAATACATTTAGAATTTGCTGTTCACGTGCAAGTCGGTGAGAAATGTAGTTTTGGATTCTAGTATTTGCATCACGTACTACTGGGCCATGACCTAAAAATCAAAACACATGTACCAGAGCACTATTACTTACATTTGTAATTAAGTATGCTATTGAATAATTGAAACATTCTTATGTAAACTCTAGTAGATTTAAAAGTCACGAGAAAAAGGTTTGAATGTCTGTATTACAGTCTGCATCTGCAAAGCATTAAGATGGAAAGGAAGAATTAGGATATTAAAAGTCTGATTGGGGAAAAGGGAATACTTCATAAGGAAAGCAAGGGAAGACTACTTTAGGCCATTAGAAAAAAAGGAAAGAAGTTCACTGCTGAACATATTTAAAAGATGAGATTCAGATTACTGTATTATCTCTGTTTTCATGTCTTCCTCTCCCCAAAGGATACTGACACTAATGATTTAAATTGATACTGGCCTTTGAACAATAATGGCTGATGCAAACAACTCAGGTACTACTGTCCTGTTGGTACAAACACTAAGGTTTGTACACTAAGGCATCTTTAATTGTGACAAGTAATTTTCCCAAACAAATCTTCAAAATTGATTCACACACTATATTTTATGCCTTTAAAAACACTGTTGTCAGTATGATAAAAAAAATTAAAAGAAAACAAATAAGTGAGGCATGCGTCAGGGCAGGAAAAATGGAAGGCACAGGGAAAGTTATAGGTGGATCATTTTATGTCTGGTTGGTTAATAACCAAAACCTATTTTTTTCTGGTCTGACTGCGGCGGATCAGAAATGTTCAACTTACTGATAGGTCTGTGAATCACATTATTAAAAAGCTTAATTGATAAAGCACTAACCTTTATGAAAAATCAAATACTGTCTCATGGTACATTAAAATGACAGAGAAAATATTTTTCAGCCATGAGAGCTACATGCATAGAAATGAAACTTATTGTGTTATCTATAGAGGAATTGACTTGCACAAAGATTCATCACATGCTTTTTATAGCAAAATTTCCTATTTCTTTGCCTGTACAACTCACCTGAAGTAGCAGCAACTTCCAGCTCTGCTCTCTGAGTGTAAACTCTAAGTAATTTATAAAATTAGTAGAAAAGAAACTACTGT
The DNA here is from genome assembly GCA_013396995.1 of Dicaeum eximium. Classification (NCBI taxonomy): domain Eukaryota; kingdom Metazoa; phylum Chordata; class Aves; order Passeriformes; family Dicaeidae; genus Dicaeum; species Dicaeum eximium. Next base: position 261,419 of record VWZP01003416.1, read on the forward strand.
AAAAAACCATACCTTTCTTTTAGAAGTTTTTTGGTATCATCAAAATCAGTTTGTTTTGAGGTTCTCTGAGTATTTAAAAAAAATCACCGTATTCTTTACTTGTACTTTTAGGTTTACTGATTAAATGGGTTTTTCATTTTTAAGCTTTTAAAATTAAAGCTTATTTTGCCTGAGGACAGATAGCTTATAGAAAAAGAGCAACTCATTTTTCACGTTTTGAACTAAATTATCAAAGGAATCTATCCTTCTGTAAGTCAAAATATTTATACATATCTCAACTTACACACTCACTTCAGCACATTTGAAATTACTAAGTATACATTGAAACTTACCCTGTTTAAGTAAGTATTATAAATGCAATATATATAATGTGTAAATATAAAACTATACTGGCATATACATTTATATTTAATGATTTCAAACATATTTAATAGGAAGCTGTTTTTCCTTACAAAATACATGACAAGTATAACAGCATCTCTACTGCTACTATTTATACAGCCAAAGCTTAACATTTAGCAAAGACATAGTAAGATATACAAAGCAGAGAGTGTAATGTTAACTATCCATTCTCTTGCATTCTCTAATGATGGAAGTCTCACTAAAGTAATCAAAATTAAGGGTTGCACATGGAATCACAAGGCATTCTTAAAACCTGGCCCTACTCTTCCAAGTGATTTAATCGACTTAGACTACAAGACCAATGTCAAAACCTGAAATGGAAGCCACATTCTGCAAAGTTAAAGAGACTTCATATCCATTACATCACCTGATCCGTAGCTGCTGTGTATGCATATGTGTACATTAAAATAGTCTCAGAAAGCTTGGAACTAAACCCAGATGTGGAACTTACCCATCTGTCATTTTTCAGGGACAGCAATACAGTTATTTATTTATTAATGAATAAATGGATTAATATCTGAATAAATGTAAAATGTTTCTGAGCATATGAAAAGCACTCTCAAAATATGACTGTCTTTCCATGAATTCAGCTTTAATATCAGACAGATTCATATTATTTCCTCATAACACATTGTGAAGCATGAGATTCTCTTACTTTAAATTACAGCACAAAGGACAGAAGTGAAAAAAACAATTGGCTCATTAAATCTGCCACAGATTCCTAATTCCAGTACCATTTTTTTCCGTATTACCAAGGAACATTGTTTATTATTACAGGATGGGGAGCCCTCTGCTGACTAAAATGCCCTTTTCTTGTCCCAAGGACTCTCATAAAATACTATCTGCAATTAGATATCATGAGTGTTGTGCCCGAGTCAGTCCCACATTAAATTAAAAGAGAAACATGGAAGGAGAAGGATTGACAAAATTCACCTACTCTCACGTAGCCAGCAGTCAGTTTGTTATGCAAAAATCCATGCAATTCTGAGGCTACCACATGAGTGCTAAAACATGGGTGAGGGAAAGAGAAACAGTTCAAGAATTATGAAGAGCTAATACTGCAGCACAGAGTGATCAGCTCATACAGAACATATTGGTAAAGCAAATCACTTCTGCTGTAGTTATACCCAACAGCATCAACAATTGTTCTGACTGGGCAATAGCACCTTTTGCACAATTGTATGTACATTTTGTGGTGCACAGATAAAAGAAAAGTTACTTCCAAACCATCTTAATAATTAGCTATCATCTGATAATGAAAATGCATGGATGTCAGACTGGCTTCCTAATTGCAAGTCCAGTATGAACACAGTTGAAACAGTAGCAAACACTTACAAATAAAGAGCACAGATATTCAGCCTTGGTGAATCTGTAATCTAGATACATAACCGTTGAGAACAGAGTGAAATACAACAGATAAAATTGATAAACCAAACAGAATTTGACATATATGGGGTTTTGGAAGGCAGAAATTCAGTTAGAGGAACAGACTGCGTTTTGCAGGTATTAAGAAAGAAAGAAAATAAAATATTTGATTTAGATTCTGGAGGCTAAAAAACTGTTAGTTTTAACAGTAGTTAAGTCAATAAATATGACGAAGTCATATTTATTATTCTGTCATATTCAAATTATTCTGTCTACATCAACCTCCATATCTAGGAAATATGAAAGAATGTTTTTCTTAAACAGCATTTTATGCTGAAATCTTACAGGACACATACTTCAAAAGAACGCTTTTTTAAGAGTGAACACAAGAGAGTAAGCTAAACATAGATGGCTAATGGAACAAGGCACAACTGAGAATGTAGATATAGTAGCTTGGAATGACAAGTTGAAGATGAAACATAAAAAGTCAGAAAAAATCCTGAGATGTAGCTTTGAAAAAGCAAATGAGGAGCTTAAACTGTAATGCCATAATGAATTCTTAAAATGTAGTCTTGTCAAATAGACATGTGGTATATATGAAAAGTAAATGCATTCCCAAGGTTTGGAGGAGAGAGAGGAAAAGAGTTAAAGGAAATCAATAGACTGAGTGAATAGGCAATTTATTTGTAGAACATTTTGGCCTCTTTGCTCTTGTTCAAATTTAACCTAAGTCTTTAACTAAGACAACCACTTTACAGTTCTTCAGCTTTCCAAGATGAATTTGTGATTAATCTGTACTGCAAAGGACCTACAGCTCTCTCAAAAAACATTACTAGGTTACTCACACTGACAGTGTATGTGGGGATGAAAAGGAACAAAAGAACAACTACTATTTTTAATTCCAGAATAACATTCAAGCACAGGGATAGAGTAAGATAAGAAAATTAAATTTTCTGTATGATTCTAACAGTGAAAGATTTTTGCCCCTGAAGTCTTTGGGCACAGAAAGACAAGACCCACCCTGAAATGGAGAAATTTCAGAAAGGAAAGATACCTATCACTTAAAATTTTCAAGTTTTGCAAACCACCATGACAAAGTCAGCTTAGCTTACTGCTTATTAAACTGAATTGTTTTATCAGGAATGATGTTTGATTGTAATAATAGTTCTCAAATTCTTAGAGGAGATATTTAAAAATTGCACAGTAAAAGAGAGCAGTTAAAACCAAAACCACTTACCTGGATAAATCAAATCTGGTTTCATTTCTAACAGCTTTTTCAAAGTTTTCATGTAATCAAACAGGTCATCTATTACTGTTGTTCCTTCCCCTAAAATACAGTCACCAGAAAATACAGCATTTTCTTCTTCTAGATGTAAAATCATATGATCATCAGTGTGTCCTGGTGTATATAAAACTCTGTTTAAAGAACAAAAAAACATACGTGTTTCATACAGCATATATACTTAATTTTTGAAGCCAAAACAAATGATGGTAAAATAATACACTTGCAAAGCAGCCCATAACAAGAACCAGAAAAACTAACCAAAAAAGGCTGAAAAGTTTATGTAAACAGGTATCACTTTGCCTAATCCCAATCCATTTTCTCATACCCTCTAGAGAACACCAATCATCTCTAACATGCTTTTACTTACATGACACACCATAATACAAGTGTCTTAAAGGAGCTGACTAGCCATGCAGAATTTCTGTTATAGAGGGCTTTACTCTGAAGCTTTAAAAAATAAAATTGACATGTTATTTCCAGATTGAAACACTTAGAAGTTCTTGACAGACATGTACTTTAGAAGGAGGGTAAGGATGATATCTATTCTTTCTGAAATTAACTACAAATTTCTGAACCCGACCCAGATAAGGTTCAGTCTCCAAAAATTTATTTTTCCTTGGAAGTCCCATAGCACAGTGGAGCACAGCTGTCAAATACAAAGAACCATGGTCTTTCAGCTGTTCTATGTGCAGGTCATTAAAAACCTGCATGGTAAGAATTAAGGACCCACAGCCTGGATGAGCACTGTATTAGCATGGAGCAAAGGACAGTGGGTATGTATATAGCATATGGTAACCTGAACTGCCAAGGAGCTGCACTGGGGTGTCCTTTCATGATGACTTCTGGAAAGCAGAAGAGCCTTATGCCGAGGGTGATGCAGACTGAAAGTAACACAACTCCAACCAGCATCACTGCTGATATTCATTAGAATCTTGTTAATGGCAGATGCATCAAAGCAGTGATCAGGAACTGACAGAGCTGGTGCCAAGTGTGGTGTACAGGGCAAGGCTAAACAGGTCCCAGCCACACTGATGCAGGGCTGGCAGAACACAAGTACAGCATCATCTGATGCAATGACTTCCAGCTCCTACTGAGTACTGAGCTCAGCAGAAAGTAGGTGAGCCATTGATCTGTGGGGGCAGCATCAAAATAGAGTTGATGGGCTGTAGCTCACCTTTGTGACATGGTATCCCCTTCAGTTCTTGATGAAATTTCACCAGGAAGCCAAACCACTAACACGAAAAAATAGCAGGAAGAGAAGGCCAGACCGTGTACGGAGAGGTGCTGCCAGCACGTCTTGCCCCCCTTGCTGTGGCACACCTTGAAAACCTGAAGGTTGCTAACTAAAATTTAACATGCAGGTATTGCTGTTTTGGAACCAGTGGTGGGTCTAAGAGTATCCTTAAAATGGTTACCGAATTAACCCAGGTGAGAATACCTGTTTTTAATCAACCATAAAGATTGGCTGCATTACCCCTGTAGGGGCTGTGATGTTTGTTATAAATTCTCTTCAGGATCAACCAGGACACCAGATTATGAGTGTGGGAACTCCCGTGCTTTCTGGTATAAACTAGTCCACCATTCAGTCTCAGAGGTGTTGGATAAGAAGTCCTTCACTTGGAGGACACACTTCAACAAGCTCCCAATTATCACAACAAACTTCTCAGTGATGCTGGCTACAAGCCCTGTATTTTTACAACACCCTTCAAGTGTGTTGCGACGTACCCAACTCCCACAACAGCACAGCCAGCCTGTTTGAGCCCTCCAGGCACCAAGCTGGGGTGGAGGATTGATGAAGGTGTGAATCTGAAGGCAGAAAATGAAGTTCACTCAGGACCGTGCTGTCCCACCTCCAGGGGACTCACCCTGCCAATCACAACTTCCCTGTCACAAGTCAGATGTCTGAGACAAAACATGCTTATGCCTGGTCCTCCACAAACTTCAACATGTGCTAATCCCTGACTGACCTGGATTGAAATTAAAAAAATTATTTTCCATCTCCAAATTTTTGTCTGAATGTGGGCCACTTAGGGTAGTGAAAGATCTTTCAGTATGCAATATACTCTTTTCACTTATATTTTTACACTAATAAAATAAAATGCCTTTGGACAAAATAAATCCATTTTCTTTTTAAATGTTTCTTTCCTTCCAGTCAACCAAGTGACATATTCTACAAGTGGGATATAGTTCCCATCTAAAATGAGGAAAACAGGCTAACTTTGTCCTTATAAGAATAATGCCTTGTTAATGAAAGGAGTCTGAAAACAGAATGGTCAGACATTTTTATTTTGTGTGTTTCCATAAGGCACAGTAGCTTTCTGTTTCACACTCATTCAGACTAACATTGCAGGCAGTATGTACCACGGAAAGAAGTTCTCCAAAACTGCCACTCTACAAGAACCTCATAGGTTCAAGGCCTAAAATTTAACATTTTAAGTATTAGATGTTTTAGAGTCTCCTAAGTAAACATTTTTAAAGTAAATAGAAAGCCATGCTAAATAATCCAGCCAGACTACCACAGGCTTCCACAATTTTAATAACAATTAATTATGTAAGAGATATGAGAAAGCATGTAAAAACCTATTTGATTTTCCTGGAGAAAGTGTTTTTCTAGGGAAATATTGTCAATGTCTCTGCTGAGTCCAAAGACTAAATCCAAAAGCTAATTCCTGATAATTCTCATTCATAAAAACAATGTCTTTGTATTAACATATCCTGCTGGATCATTACAGGAAGTCTACATGCCTAAGTGCTGAAAAGATTAGATGTATGGATTGGCAATCATTAGAAATTAGGATACATGTACATGTCAGAATTGTAAGGAAAAAAGAACTTGCAGAAGTGCATGGTTACCTGAGTGTGGCTCCCTCTGTCTGTATCACATCTCCATCATTAAGATAAAAATATTTATGTCCTCCTTCTATTGTTTCTTCACGGTGAGGGACACGAGGGAGCTTAGATATGCGATATTCTGAGTCTAATATTTAGGGAAAGCAAAGAAAATGATGTTTTGAATTTGTCACTAACAAAGGTAATTCCACAGACAGGTTACTTTTTGAATAAGTACTATTAATTACCACACTGTATGAATACAAAACTAGAAACAATAAATTCTATAAAGTAACTTTATATTTTTAGAGCAACCTTATTCCATAAAGTAAGCATCTTTTTTGTGAGGAAAAGCTGAGAGAGCTGAAAACCACTAAACAGTGAAAGCCACTGATTATGAATACAGCACTGTGTACCAGTGACAAATATGAAGTTAGAAAAAAAAACCACAAATGAAATTATTATATTTTACCAATGTTCCTTCCTGAGTCATAAGCCAATTCCCCCAAGTTTTTGCAATGCCACTAAGATGTCTGCACTCACATTTTGCTTTATGATTCACAGAAGCATCATTTAATATTTCCTTAAAATTGGATGAAGACTTTTTGACTTGCAACGTCTCTCAACTTTTATCATCCTGAACAGTGCATAAAATGCAAACACCTTGGCTGAACAGCTATACACAGCAACCCAGAAAGGCATTCATATCCCTTGCTAGTCTTTACAACCACATTGATAGGCTGGCAAGCCCAAAATCCTCATCAGGACACCAAAATACCCATGCCTCCAAGACATCAAGTGTTTTCAGTAGTGCCCAGGCTTCGTTGCAGATAAGCACCTGGCAATTTTACAAAATTAAGCCTGTGACAAAGCTCGTGACAAAGTCCAACAACGTTAAGAATTACCACATTATCCATGCTGCTCATTCTCTTCTCAGATACCAACACAGAAGTGTCTCTTACTGTTTATCAACATGGAATACACATTTTCAATCAGACTTTACTTGCAGGCTGCCCTACTGCTTTGCCCTCCTGCTCTGAGGCTTATGAATTTGTCAGCAACTACTAATGGGCTCCTGTAACGAATCCCAAAGTTATGCACATTTCTTTTTGTGAAAATAACAATAAATTTATCATCACTGTCCAAGTAAAACAGAAGCTGTATCAACTTTTTCTCACATCTCTTAGCAGTAACCTAGATTTGCATTATTCACACCTAAGAAAAATTCACTGTAAAAATATGCATAAGTATTGAAGAAAACCTGTAGTACTATAACTATTACATTCAAATTATTCATTGCTCTAAATCAACACACTGCAGCAGAATAATCAAATTGCATGTAGTTTATACAGCAATTCCAGAAGAATAATCCAGTTGATTTGCACAGAAGTACTCATTTAATGTTCTTGCCATGTATTTAACATTTTCAGCAATACCTGGAATCTCTGGCCTACCATTTGGAATGTTTTTGCAGATATCAGGTATTCCACCAGTATGATCACGATGCCAATGTGTCACTAAAATTTCTTGAATCGCGATGTTGAAGTCAGACAGTGCCTGCTTTAAACAGCTGATATATTCAGGAATAGCTGGCTCTCCGGTGTCAATAAGGATTCTTCTACACACGGACCACAGAAAAGGGAGGGAGAGACACACACCAGAGAATAAAGAGTGTTCATATGACAGCCAAGTAATATTAACAAAATAAGCCAACAGATGGAAATTTAGCAATAATGGATGTCGCCTGGAGGAAATTTAGCAATAATGGATGTCGCCGTACCCAGACGCCACCTTTTGCCTCCTGATATTCGACCCCCAGTGGCATTACAATTTAAAAAGTGGGGTAAGTAATAAATATAGGCCACACATTTTCAACTCCGCGACAAGTGGCAGAAGCCACAGTTTGGTACGGCGGGGGAGCTGCGCGGCCTGAGGCACCCGCCCGCTTCCCTCACTGAATTCCCGGCCTCGGCCCAAGGGTCGCCCGGGTAAGACTCCATATCCCAGCCGCCCGAGCCGCCTCCGGGCACAAGCTCCTAAAATTTAACGCTGCACGGTTTCTTTCCTGTTTTTAACGCTGACTAAGGGCTTTGGGAACAGGCCGGCAGCGGCCTCTCGAGCGGGAGGCAGCACACGGTGCCCAAGAGGGGCCGGGGCAGCGGAGCCTCGCTCGCCGTTCTCCGAGCAGGGTCGGTACCTGTGCCCGGAGCCCACCAGGTAGGTGTTGGTGCCCTGCAGGGTCATGGGCCCCGGGTTGCAGCCCAGCACCCGCACCACCCGCGACGAGAGCCGCTCGATGCGCGGCAGCAGCGACACCATCCCTGCGAACGCCGCCGAGCTCCCGGCCCCGCTTCCCTCACGACACCCCAGGACGGGAAGGCGGAAGCCTCTCTCGGCCGCGCTCCGCCTCTCTCGGCCCTGCTCTGTTTCTCTCGGCCGCGCTCCGCCTCTCTCGGCCCGGCTCCGTTTCTCTCGGCCGCGCTCCGCCTCTCTCGGCCCTGCTCCGCCTCTCTCGGCCGCGCTCCGCCTCTCTCGGCCGCGCTCCGCCCCTCTCGGCCGCGCTCCGCCCCTCTCGGCCGCGCTCCGCCCCTCAGTGCCCGGCCGCGCTCCGCCCCCCAGTGCCCGGCCGCGCTCCGCCCCTCAGTGCCCGGCCGCGCCGCCTTCCTCCCGCCTGTGGGGCGGCTCCTTCCGTTCCACGCGGGGCGGCGCGGCCGCGGCTGTGCGGGTGGAGCCCGGCTGCTAAGGATGGACGGTATGGGGATCCAGTCGGGTGAAATTCTCCTGCATGGAGGAGGCCAGCTCTCGGTGAAACTCAGTTCTCCGTGACGGCTCCGTGCGTCGCTGCTGCCCAGTGAGAGGCGTGTCCGTGCTGTGCCGGCTTTTTCCAGAGAAATTTGTTGTAAGAGGCAGATGCCCCTTCCCCGTATCCCGGGAACAGGCCTACTTAGAGCGTGTGTAGGAACTGCGTAATGCTCCCGCATGGCGCGTAGGAGCCATCTAGGATTCAGCAGTTTTAATAAAAGTGGAAAGCTACTGGAGAGTGTCCAGCAAAGGGCCACTAAGGTGATGAAGGGACTGGAGCATCTTTTTTGTGAGGAAAAGCTGAGAGAGCTGGGACTGTCCAGCCTGGAGAAGAAGAGGCTGAGGAAAATCTCAACATGTGTAAAACCTGAAGAGAGGGTGTGTAGTGGACAGAGCCAGGCTCTGTCACAGGGCAGTTGCCTCAGGTCTTGTCATGGTGCCCAGTGCCAGCACCAGAGGTAATGGGCACAAACTGGAACGCAGGATGTTCGCTCTGAACATCAGGAAACATTTTTTCACTCTGTGGGTGAGCAAGAGGTGGCACAGGGGGCCCAGGGAGGTTGTGGAGTTTGCATCCTTGGTGATGCTCAAAACTCATCTGGACACGGTCCTGGGCAATTGGCTCTAGGTGGCCCTGCTTGAGCTGGGGGCTTCAAACATGAACTCCTGTGGTCCCTCCTCAGCTCAGCCATTCCGGGATTTTGTGAAATTATGTCACCGTCATCCAAGTACAAATAATGTGTTTGCAAGCCGCATTCATTGTAAATCCTGCAAGATGCTGAAATGTACCTGTTTGGGTCTCCTCTGAAACCCCTGTGACATTGTTAAAGAAAATAGGGCAGGCTTGTCCTCTCCTTAAACTACATGTAAATGAAGAAGAAACATAATTTAACCTGAAATAAAAGCAGGTAATATTACTACAGGTTACAATTTCAAATATTATCTGATTGTTTTGTATCTATATAAAATCTCATATGGTGCCTGTTATAAAGTGATCATAGCAATACAAAGCCACAGCCAGAAACTGTACCACTGATGCTGACAATCCCTATATTTAGGCCTTCATGTACATTCCCTTGACTTATCTGATAAATCTTTACTTGTTTGAGATACCCATTTACTTATTTGAGATTTAAAACCATTAAATTTATTTTTTATTTTCATGGTCATTAAAGCATGAACTACAGACAACTAAAGGATGTTTCAGGTCAAAGGAAAGAAGCTTTTATGTGTGCAGATATGCTGTTGAAATAATCAAGAAAACCCCATATACAATATTCTAGTCTCTCCCCATATAATTTGCCTGTATGCTTTTTTTGTAAGAACCTGTGACTAGACCTGGATTTACCTAATCCTGAGGTACCCTCTTATGCTTATTTTGTAGTATATTTGTATAGCTATTGGTACATTCGACCCATTTTTAGTTTAGTCATTAGAAAAAGCTACTATCTAAGCCAAGTCAAGTTGTGTATTTAAATAGTAGTTTAATAGCAGTTTTCTATTTTTAAGAAAATTCTGAATGTTTAGAGAGGGTTTCCAAAATTATGTATCTGAATTTTATATGTCATTGATAACTCAGTAAAATGCCATTATTTTTAAAATCACAAGACCTACTTTTTTTTCCCCCAAATTAAGAATTGTCTGGGAGCTGTAGACTTGTTCTCCAGGGAATACTTGTAACTACTCTTGCTGTCCTATAGTAAAGCATTTTCTGATGTTAGGCAGGAGCTGTGAATTTGTTTCATCTGTAGGTGGCAGCAATGGTGTCTTTTGAGAACGAAGTACAGGTTCTTTGATCATCTCCATTTCCTGCACAGGCCCATCTGTTTAGAAAATCTGTTGTTTCTCTTATAATACAGAGGTTAATAGACATGTAGTGAAAGTCCTGCTATTATGCTCTGATGTGGTAAAGATGAATATATACCCTCAAGTTCTTTTGGTTCTCTGACTCTTTTGCATTGTTAAACTTTTGAGGGGAAAAATGTTCTGAAGCAGGTAGGCTACCAGTAAAAAAACCAAAACCAGCTGAGTTTCCTAAATAAATAAATAAACCTAAAATTAGATTGTTGGTGATATACAACGATTAATTTTGTAACAACTATGAGATGCACAATACAAAGACTGGTATTTCTGAAAATCCCAAAAGGTTTGAATTTTTAGCACTCAAGAAATCTTTGAGTATTAGCACTTGGCTTTTTTTCACATTTTAAGTGTAGATGTTGAGGATAAATGCTTCTCCACTGTGGCTGTGTCATAGCCTAATAGAACTATGCACAAGCATGTAATTCTGCAATAATTAGTCATAATAAATTGAATAGCAGATAGAAAATGTCTTGAGATACTTATCTTCGTAGCCATTGCCACATGAATATCTTGTTGAGAGGATTTTTACTTGCAGAATTTTTCTTTCTGTTTCATTATATTTTTATTCTTTTTATCTGATACAGAAATAAGTAAAAAGACCTTAAACCAAAAAGAAGTGAAGCAGATTTTGCAGAGGGAAAGGCCATGGGCTTCAAGATTCCTGCATGGAGGGGCAACATTGTGTAGAAAATGTAAAATAGGCAAATCAGCAGGTTTGTGGGAGATGATTAGGGGGGATGATGAAGGGCCTGGGACATTTCTCTAATAAGGAATGGCTGAAAGAACCGGTACTGTCTAGTCTGGAGAAAATAAGGCTCATCAATGCCTATAAATGCTTTAAGGGTCCTTCCTACCAGATTTGGAAGCAAGTACTGAGTACCATAGGAGATTTGTCACAATTTAGAATTGTGCTTGCTTTGATGCCAAGTCTAACCAGAAAATAAATAAATCATCCAGCCAGTAATTTATCTAGTGGGTTCCTTGATTTACACTTCAAGAATCAGGCACACAAACCTTGCCCCTCCCTCTGTGGCTGCGAGTTTTTGTAATTTTTAAAATTATAACAAAGGTCATAGGAGCTAGAAAAGCTACAGGCTGAGGATGAGCATCATCCTGTGCAGCACAGTCACAGAGGCAGAATCACACCTGTGCCTTGTATCCTTCAGCTGTTTTAAACATCCGTAAAAATTTCATGTTGAGTACCACCAGCTCAGCTGGAGCAGACTCTTGCAAACACCTGTAATTTTACCAGAGGAAAACAATTTTAATCACCTGTCCTTGGCCACACGCAGTCTCTTCATGCATCATTGCACAGAACGGATTTTTTAAAAGTGCGTTGCACTACAGTTTTTAATTATAGCCAAAAGGATTCTTGTTTTTGCATAAATCTTTGGGATATATACGTGGGTATATGTTGGGATGGATGAAAGTTTGACAAGAAAGTCTCACAGATACGTGTGCTTGGCAGAAAGATTTTTGAATGTAGAAACTGAGAACGGAATAGAGATGGAAGCAAGTTTTGATATAGAAGAATNGTATATAAGGTATTGTAACCAGAACTGAGATGACTTCAGACATGCCTACAGCTGTGGCTGATGGCTTTAGGCTGGGCTCTGTCACCCACGACCTGTGATTGCTGTCTGGATACAATAAACAGCATTTTGAAGAGCTGTCTGCAGTCTCACATCTCTTGTTGTAGACTCTTAGAGGTATAGAAATAAATGAATGAATATAGATGAGCAAACATATGCATATAATCACACACACATACACTTGTGTTTCCAGAAATATCTCTTGGCTTTTGCTCAACAAGTCTAATGAACTAAAGTTTAAATTTAAAAATGAATACACAGATACAGAAACATACAGGGGCAAAGTGCTATTTTTTTTTTTACTTTGATGAAGTAAATTGTTAAATGATTTTTTTGAAGAGAAATCTATCATCTGTTACACTTAGTATTTATTATTAACAGGGACTTCTATACCAAATTTTTCGAATACAATTTTTATAATACAATCATGAGAAGGACAGTTCTTTACAGATGGCAAATCATTAACTGTGTCATGTGGTTTCCACATGATTTGAGTTTCACTTTGTGTTATATCAGTAAGCCCTTTAATTTCCTTGGATTGCAAGTCTTATAAAGCTATGAATTGGAAAGCCATGAATATGGAAATCTACAGTTTTGGAAGTGTAAAAGACCTCTATCCATGGCCAGTATTAAGGTAACTGCATTTTAAAATAGAATTTTAAATATGTAGTGAGACCTGAAGGCTTTCTAATTCACTTTTATTGTTTCTGCTTTATCACAAATTGATTCTCTATCACAAATTTATTTAGTATGTTAGTTTTTAGAGGGGGCTTATATTTGATATATTTATATATTTATATATTGACTGATAGTTTACTCTTCCTGATCCTGTCATGTTAGATCTCATGTGTTTAATAAGATTGGGGACAATTTCATTCTGATTGATACAAGGCAGTCTCTCCTGTGGCACTTCATTGAACCCCACCTGGTACTGAGACCGTGGTGCTCTTTGGAGTACTATAATGCATAAAATGTAGGGCTATTAAAGGCTGGGATCTTCAGCAGTGATTTCATGTGCACCTGTGAGCAGGTGTTGGTGTTTGGATTTGGAATTAAGACAATGGACATTTGTGATTACAGATTTGTGAGTCTTGGGTAGAATTATTTTTATTGCCATGAGCAAAATATAAACCTTGTGTCTTCTCGGCTGTTCCAAGGCTCTTTCAGGACTGAAATCCTTATTCAAAATAATTGTGAGACAGTGAGCAAGCTGACATGCTTAATAATGTGTGGCTCTTCATTTATCTCAGTTAACCTGATGGCTTCAAATAGCACCAAGATGTCCAGACAGGTCTGCAGACTGCTGACATGACAGTAGTTTGGACAGTAGGCTTGTCAGGAACAGAAATCCCCTGGCTCACAGCTACTCTTCATGCTGTTATTTCAGAGGAGTCTGCCTGTCAGTCATCCTTTCTCCTATTCCTCTTAGTGAAGTGCTCATATACAAAAAGGATAGGGAGGCTGTAAAGAGGGAGGAATCCTGTTACCTTTCTTACTCATTTCAGGTGCAAGATACGAGGCTACTCCTTGCCTCTTGAATGTCTGGTACAGTATTAGTCATTAAAGGTGAACCTTGGTACCTTGCCTAATTTGGCCATAAATTGTCTTCCAAAGAACTTTCTGTTTGAATCCAGGTATTGACTAACCTGTTACTGTTGTGCTTCCTGTAACAGTCAAACAGTGAACTTGCTTGTTTTGTTTTGTTTAATGTTTGTTTTTGTTTCTAAATCTGTTCTAAAAACCATAGATACAGCTTGACAAAGGTGGTACTCAAGTTGAAGAATTACATATTGTTATATAGAGTAAATACTGTTTCCTGTGGGATTTTCTTGAATGAACCCTAGTAATAAACTCTTAAGTTGGTTCATACACAAATTTTCAGACATAAAAAAATTCAGAGTCACAAACCAATTGGTGTTGGAAGGCACCTCTGAAGATTGCGTAATCCAAACCCCCTGCTGAAGCAGGTTCTGTAACAGGTTGCACAGGATTGCAGCCAGGCAATATCTCCAGAGAAGGAGACTCCACAACTGGGCAGCCTGTTCCAGAGCTCTGTCACCCTCAAAGTAAATTTTTTTCTTATATTCAAGTGAGGCTCCCTGTGTTTAAGTTTGTGCCCATTGCCTGTTGTCCCGTTGCTGGCTATCACTGAAAAGAGTCTGGCCCCATCTTCTTGTCACCTGGCCCTAAGATATTTGTGTTCATTGATAAGATCCCCTCTCAGTAGTCTCTTCTTCAGCTTGGACAGAATCGCTCATGAGAGCGATTGGCCTGTCCTCATGAGAGAGATGTTCCAGTCTCCCAAACATCTTTGTAACCATCTGCTGGACCCTCTCCAGTAGTTCCTTGTCTTTCTTGAGCTGGGGATCTCAGAACTAGACACAGTACCCCAGATGCAGTCTCACCAGGGCAGAGTAGAGGGGGAGAATAGCCACTCTTGGCCTGCTGGCCACGCTGTTCATAGTGCATCCCACAATGCCATTTGCCTTCTTAGCCACAGAGACATTGCTGGCTCATGATGAACTTGTCTTTTTGTGTTTGTAAACACAGAGTTCCATTTATGATGGACTTTGTACTGAAGTCCACTTCCCAGCATCTAACTGTGAATTGGATATAAATTGATTAGTCATTTGCAAGAGATTAGTGATTTTTTATTGGAGAGAATAGGAAAGAACAGCAAAAGGATTCCAGCTATCCCAGCTGCAAGATGCCTGATCTTTCTGACCTCTTCTGGGCCAGGACATGAAACCTAAGTAGGAGATAGAATGAGAGGCTAGAAATAGCTAAGGCCTAAATCCAAAAAACGTAATCCATACACTCGTCACCTTTTCAGGCTGTTATGTTCCCACTTGTCTTCATTAGGAAATAAGGAACTTAACTTCTCTTTTTTGGGTTTGTACCTAGGTCACAGTGAAGATGAGCCCAGTCAACCTGAGCAAAGTAAAGTCATTACCTTTGTTTATGCGTTATTAACCAATTATCTCATTTCATTCCTCTGTGGCAGTGTGCCTAAATTCGCAAAATCCAAAGGGACCTGCCTCCACATGCCCTTTCTCCGCTCCAAAAGTTCCCTGGTGTAGCTGTTCCCCATGTATTGTTTGCAGCTGTTTGGCACTGGCACCAGCCCAGCCTTGGCATGTCCTGCATCCCATCCTTTGCATTTGATGCCAGCAGCTTTTTCCTAAGATATGTAAATGAAGTGAAGGGACTTTGTAATTTTAACTTTATAGCTTTGCAGAAGCGAATGAGAAAAAGAATGTACTGCCTTATAGCTTTTCTGTTTCACCTGCCAAATACCACAGATCTACAGAGGAAAGACATGTAAAGACTACCTGAGAGGTCACAAGAATCCTTGCAGTGTTGGGCAATATAAAATGTAGTTCTGACTACAAATTAATTACATTTGCAGTAAGCTATGTGGTTAAATCATCTATGTGTAGCTACACACAGCTTAGAAGACATTTCTCAGAGAGGTATAGACTGGTCTAGGTCTGGCTCCTTACAAGCCTCTTTAACAGGAGAGCTGCAATCCTATTTAGCACTTTCCTACTCCGTGTGGAAAACCAAGCAGGAATGATAAAAATACTGGATGTATGCACACCAATGCAGTAACAGCTGGGAACTGCCAAATGATGTTTATTCTGACACCGTGGTGTGTGCTCAAGGCAAAAGTTTTCTCAACATTTTGTGCTGTGCACAGTAAAGGAGAAGAGTTCAGAAATTAAGAAAGATCTGGGAGGGAACCAATCTTTTTTCCATAAGCTGCTTTTATAAACTTGCTTGTTTCTTAGTGTTTTGCAAGTCTTAGGAATTATCTCAACAGCTGCTTGAGTGGAAAGTCACTGTTTGGGAGAATGGGTGACCTCAGCAGGTTCAGAAATGCAGCTCTCTTGTGCTGATTGTTCACCGGTATCTCAGCATATTCTGCATTTTGTACTTGCCTGTTCAAATGGTCATGCAAATTGCTGTATGATATCTTAAATGATGAAGATATTGTTACTGCTAATCTTCCTTTTTTTCTTCTTCTTTTTAGGAACCAGTAATGAAGAATGACTCCATCAATTAAAAAGACAATTTATGTTTACCTTTTCCAGAATAGAGGTGTATTTTGGAAGTTAATTTAATATTTAAATCAAGAGCATGGAAAAATGCAAGTCTCTTTGCCACAATAAAAATGGATAACCCAACTTTCCTTTGTATGAAGCAATATGAGAAGGTGGTATTGTCAGGAAAAAGACTCCATTGTAGGAAAGCATTTAGATTCCTTTACATTAAGTGAGGAGAGAATTACAACAGTGGCAGTTTCACACATGATGAAATTCACTAAGCAGAATTTCTTTTTTTTAGTTGGTGGAATGCTAATTTATGTAGTTGATATTGGAGTGGACTTCTGGGTAGCTAGTAGATATTTCTGTCAAGGACAATATTCTTGGAGTATATTGATACTGTGTTTTAGAGGTCTTTCATCGATAATAACTCAGATATTTAGTTATGAGTGGTTTAAAAACGACTGGGAAGGTACTGATACTGGGAAGCTGAAATTGGTTTTTCTAGTTCATCTCTTTCATTGTGGAATTTTTATAAGGTAAGCTCATTTAAACTTTTTTTTTTTAATGAGAAATCATGGTGCTTTAGGACAGTTATTAAGAAGTGCTTAGTATGGCTTCAGGGACAAGACCAATTCTAGCCTTAACAATTACTGCTCCACAAAAGCAAATGGATTTTTGTGGTAAATTTTGTCAGGTTTTGATGGACATGTAGTTCTTAGATATACCTGTAAGACATACCTAAAAAATGATTTTTGTCATTCACAACCCCACTCTGTTTGATTAATCAGCCATTTGATGAGGCATACCTAATAAAAATGGTTGCTTTGAAATGTACTGCTGTCATAACTGATAAATATGAGTTTTCAAAGTGATGTTATGCACCGTAAGCATCTGAGACAGCTGAAGAAGTAATGTTTCAACCTGAGTGTCTAACCATATGTAGAAAATCCACCAAGATTCAGAAGAGAAAGGAATAACTGAATAGTTGGTAAGGATACTTGCAGAAGTCTTCCCAAAGGGTCTGACTTAATGGTGATAGGAAACTTTGTTTGCTTAGTGGATTACCTTAACTCTAAAGCAATCCACAAAACTCTTGGATTTACCTGAACTCATACCCTTTCCAATGAATATCTCTTACCATGAATTTCTATAATTTTGAATCTTCTTTCCCAGAATTAGCTTCATATTGTCTGAGTGGCTTGTTATCTAGTAAACATTATTTTGTCCTTTACTTTGACAGTGTTGTCAACTTGGTCGCTTGCTCTTCATTGCAGTAATGATATTTCTCCAGTGCTGCTACTTATGCTTGGAAAATTTCCAAGATGTTATGTATAAGTTACAAAGTTCTTTCAGCCACTCCTCGCAATTCAGCAGTGTGGTAATGTGTACTGTAAAGTATAAGCTGGTAACAGCAAACTGGCATCTGTGCTTGTACCTTTGTGATTAACTATTATATACTTTTATTATATGTATTTTCCTTAGGTCTATCAAGGTACAACTTCCTTCTGTCCTCCCTCTTACTCATCTGATTTATGTAGTTAATTTAGACAATGAGTCTCTCAGGTCTGTCTGTGCAGTAAATGGATAAAAATAGATTCTGTCAGGTCATGCTTGTTAAGGTGAGAGTCTCCAGAAGATCATTTGGGGCAGAAACCCATATTCTTCATTCAAAGAGGAAAATAAGGGCCTAACCAGTAAATAAGATTTGGTCAATGAACTTTGGATGCTTGAAATTATTAGATGTGAATAAACTTTATCAAATTATCAAATTATCTTTTTTCATTTTTTCCTTTGTTTCTTTCCTTCTTCCCTCTTTCGTCTCCTTTTACACCTGGTGCTCCATCTTTGAGCTTAGACTCCTAGAATGGTTTGGTTTGGAGGGGACCTTAAAAATCAACTCATTACAACCCCCCTGCCATGGGCAGAGATACCTTCCACTTGACAAGGTTGATGAAAGCCCCATCCAACATGGCCTTGAACACTTCCAGGGATGGGACATGCACAGCTTTTCTGGGAAACCTCTGTATCACCACCCTAACAGGAAAGAGTTCCATCCTGATATCTTGTCTTAGCCTACTGTTTTTCAGTTTGAAGCCATTCCCCGTTGTCATATCACTCCATGCTCTTGTGCCAAGTCCTTCTTCAGCTTTCTTCTAGGCTCCCTTTAGGAACTGGATCTGGTGACTTACAAATGAGTACCCTTTGGGTACTGGAGGTTTCTACAGTGCACAAAACAATGGGGATCAGTTTGGTTTTGCTAACACACTGACAGTGCTAAGTAATAAATATGAAAACCATATTGCTACATATATATATGTATATACATATATACAATATATATAAAATCAGAGGAAAAATGAAATTCAAAACATTTCTTATCTAATAAGGCTTTAGTTTCTTTTATTGGAAAGGGTGCATACCTGCAATCATATTTCATATGAAATAGTATGCTCTGCAAGGAGACAAAATTCAGTTAAAAAGGTACATATTATGCTGAATAAAATTATATTTAGCCTGACCCATCTAAATGGCTCACACAGATGTTTGTAGAATTGAGAACAGTCTTGACATAACAGACAACATTAAGACAATAACACGGTCAGGGTATGTGGGGAAATAGGACATTTCGTTAGGGCACCATATGAATTCTGGAGCTGTCTGATGTGTAGCAGTTTGCTTCATCAGCCAAGGACACGTCTGTGGGAGACTAAACATTAGCAATTCATAACCTTTGCTGTCAGAATAAAAGGTCACATAGGCAGCAGCCACTGTGATACTGGCAGCTTCTGTTGTGCTTCTTGATGCTTAAAGCTAGCTCAGAATGCTGTACAACTTTGAATAGAAGCAGATGAGAAAGACTTTTTTTGCATATTTATAAAAATTAATTCTAGATCCATGAGACGACAGAGTAAATGTGAGTGCTTTGCTGAACCTGGGGTTATTTCATTACATATTTCTAAAAGGCAGTGAGAAAAATTCAGAGCCAACATAGGTGATGGCCTGCAGGGTGGGCCCTATTCTGAAGCAGTACCAGCTGGCAGCAGTGAGCACACCTGTGGGAGATGCACTCTGGAACAGGAACTCCTCTGCTTAGTGACAGAGCTCTGGGAGGAGGTGAGTAGGTTGGGAGTATCAGGGATAGAGAGAGAGACACACGCAGACTGCTAGAATCACACCCTGCCTTTCCTGAGACTGCCCCACAGGCAGGCAGGATCCATGAGGGACGATTCCCTAGCCACCCTTCACCTGGCTGAGCACAGTGACTTTAGTCTAGGAGGCAATGGCAGTAAGTTCCTGCCCAGTGCAGCAGGTGTTCCCTGTGACTACCACACCTTCACAGGTGCCCTGGCATAACAGGTATGAGGCTCTGCAAGTAGAACTGAACAATAATGAGGATGTTGAGTCATCTGGCTAGGAAATGTCACTGAGGTTAAGTTATCCTACACCCTGTTTCAAGCTCTTACTGCTCTCTACAAATGAAAGCAGGTTGTTGTCAGGTGGGGATCAGTTTCTTCTCTCAAGTAACAAGTGACACGATGCGAGGAAATGGCCCCAACTTGCACTGGGAAAGTTTGGATTGGATATTAGGAAAATTTTCTTCACTGCATTGGAACAGGTGCCCAAGGAAGTGGGTGAGTCTCCATCTCTGGAGATATTTAAAACATATGTAGATGGGGCACTTAGGGACACAGTTTAGTGGTAGACTTGATAGTGCTAGAGCAGTGGTTGGTCTCAATGATATTAAAGATCTTTTCCAAACTAAATGATTCTGTGATTCTGTGTTTGATCACATTTTCTTAATATAAACGTACTGACCTAAGCATTGACTTAGTTGCATTAGTTTCATGGTTTAATCCAAATATTTTGATACTTAGAAGGTTAAATTTAACATGCAGCAGAGAGTAATTTTCCTTTCATATGGAATTATACAATGCTAAAAGCTTTGATTGCATGACCAGAATTTTGACAGGACAATCATTATTGCCAGGCCACTCACACCCTGCCTGTATACATTTCTAAATGGCACCCAAATATTTATTGGTGTGGTTTGATGAGATGGGATGTGTAGTATAATGCTGGGATTGTGTTGCAAAGTCAGTGGAAATCTGAGGGGAAGCATGTGATATGGAAACATTGGCAAGGCCGCTTGCACGTCACATGTGAAGGCTGTGAAGCAACAAAACAAAATAGCTGTCACCCCTGTGAATTCCCAGCCAGAGACAAAGCCTTCCTAATTTTACAGGATCAAACTTCATCACTTGTGAAATGATGATGAATATTTAGGAACATCTCAAGAACAGACAGACAGTGGAGCTGTGTTTCCATGAGTGTTTATAACAGTAGGAGTCCTGTCATCTGTGTTCTCCACAAAGCAACACTACAAAGGCAGAAACCCCCTTTTTTTTTTCCTCCTGTCAAAGTGAATCATATTTAGAAATATCTGATAATCTGATAATTCACTGATTATTCTTTACCATTCACATATGACAATTCCAATTGTAAAGAAGTTGTAGATTTTTTTACTCTGTTGGCTTCCAAGTAGTTTATATACCTTGATATAATGAAAAACATATTCTCTTTAATGAATTTACAGGAAGAAAAAGTAAATGGTAAATCTGCATTTGTCTGTATTATTGACATAACCATTTCACATTCTATTTAGGATGTATCTCTATCTAAAATACATAATTAATCCATTACTTTTAATTAAAGTATTTTTATTACAGTTGTAGTACCTTTTTAAAAGACTTTTTACAGTTTATGAATATTGAAGCACAGAACTTCTATAGCAATAGATATAGGAAAATAGATTATAGGAATAGAGCTATAATAGTTTCAGAGCAGGTACAGGGTTTAACTGAGCTGTGGTCATGATAAAGGAGAAAATTTAAATCTGACCTATCCTTTAGTATGGGCTGAACTTTGCCCTAGGGTAGGAATGTACTTCAACACTAGGTCTAATATTTGGCTATGAGCCCTTCCTAAAAGGTCATATTACATGCCAAAGGGACAGATGAGAATGAGAGTATAAGTACAAAATACTCTTAAAATATGAAAATTTGTCACAGTGACATAAGCATGTGGAACTCAGAGAGCGCCACACTGCTTAATACATAATCAAAGATGCAAAAAAAAAAAAGCATTCTATAAAGTGTTCTAAGTCAGAAGTGTCCACTTCTGACAAGTTCCACTTGTTCTAGTCCAGAAGTGGACTAGCCAAAACGGCTACAACTAGTGAAAAATACATAGCATACCATCTTATAACAATATAAACTTAACATAAAATGCTCAGAAGGAATGTGCTTTGAAAACTGACAAGTGATTTCAGGCATGCATCCAGCTGAAATACTCCTTTTAGGACATTTCTTGCCTTGCATATCACCTGCCATCTTGGCTGTGAGCTCTGCAGCTTGAAATCTGTGCAGCTGGTTTCCACTTCTTGCTGCTTGCACAAACACAGGCTCTGGTGGGTGAGTCCATGGACAACTAGCAGATCAGTCTACCCAACTGTTTTTTCTTGAAAACATTGCAAACTTTCCAGATTTTTACATCTCAGATGCAAGAACCAGATATTTTGGAATACTAATTGTTTTATAAACAGAAAAAAGCTTTAGGTGCCTTGCCAAGCAGTTCAGTTCTTTGCTTATGAGTGATTATTCAGGGAACAATAAGATAAATACACAAAACCGTAAAACTAAAAATGGGTTTCCTTTGGGAGCAAATAATGGATCCAGAGCCAGCTCATGAACTGAATGGCAGGGATGCAGTCTATGAATCTCTGCAAGGAGAAAAACAAAGGCACTTGAGTAGTAACGAAACTGCTCCACACCTACTCCTATTGTAGCTTCTGTGTTGCAATTCTCACTTGTATGGTCAACATACCTTAACATACCAGGGAATAAGTCGTGAATCCTCTAGTGTGCCCTTAACCCAGGAATGACAATCCTGTCTTGCCTGTGGCTGTGGAAGAGACTCCTACACTGCCTTCCCTGTGGTCAAAGGATTTAGTCTTTAGAGATGGTAAAGGTGTTAAACTTTTAAGCTCTGAAGGAGCCAGGGATACTTGCTAGCTCTCTTAGTAAGGAGAAGAGCGCTGTGCTCCGGTGTCACATTGGGATGAGCCGATCCTGTGAGATCTGGCTGGCTGCTGGTCTGCTGCCCTCTGTTCTCTACACACGGCAAATGCAACGGCGTGGGTTTCATCCTCTGGAAAGTCAGGGAATCAGAAAGCTGCATGAATCTTGAACTTATCTCGGATGCTGTCTTAGGGAATGTGAGTAGAAGGCAAGTCAAGGCATCGGACCTTGCCTTTCTCAGCTTGTCTATTCGCAGTCTTGTACAGCTGTCTAAGATAACCAAGTGTTGGCGTGTGGTGTTCTGCTTAATTTCTCAAGAAAATGGATGCAAATGAATGATGCAACTGTCATAACTGATTTACTAAATTAGTTTTTCTTTTGATGAGGAAAGGCTCAAGTATGTCTTTGCAATGCTAGAAAAATTGGCTGAATAACAGTGAGTTTTCTTTAAAAGGGACTACTTAGGCTGTCCTTGCAGGCTGGTTATAGGGTTATATATAGTCAAAGTGGGTTCGTTGGAGAAGAATGTTAGAAGCTCAAAACATCTGGAAACTAAATATACAGAAATAGGCTTGGAAGTGATGTCTGAAGGCTGCTAAGATCAAACTCCTGTTTATGGACAAACACATGGATTTATATACCTATAAGTCCAAGAACTTAGCATAAATGAAATTCTAACAGTTGATTCCAAGAATCATTGTTAGTCTAGATCTATTTATTACAGAAAAAGAAAGAATACTTCTATGCATAAAAATCTTCAGTAATAATAATAATAATAATAATAATAATAATACAGTTAAAATTGTTACACACATTTTTCATTCCTATCCCTTTTTTCAAGCCATCCCTTATCATCCTAAGCATGTGCTTTTCTACACTGTATTCTATCTCTCCATATCTCAGGACCTCTGCTATCATGGCAAGACTAGATTCCTCTATCCTATATCATCATGTATGTAATAAATATCTTATTTGATGCGTATCTGCCTGTTCCTGTTACCTATATAAAACTATGAATATGGCACAAAAATGAAAAAATAAAGTAAAACAAAGCAGCCACCCGGTCAATTGGAAGAAATCACCAATTTTTTTGGCAGAAAACCCAAGCTAAACCAAGTAATACAAAGTTTTATTTCAAACAGAGCAGCCCTGGCAAGCCCAGTTCTGAGGCCTTGCAAAGCTCATACCAGGTTACCAGCAAT
Source organism: Dicaeum eximium (assembly GCA_013396995.1). Classification (NCBI taxonomy): domain Eukaryota; kingdom Metazoa; phylum Chordata; class Aves; order Passeriformes; family Dicaeidae; genus Dicaeum; species Dicaeum eximium. The sequence continues at coordinate 284,885 of VWZP01003416.1, forward strand.
GACAATGTCCATGACAGTGCTGCAGAGTTAAGGACAGTCTACAATCTGCCCAGTCAGTGTTAATGACCACTTGAAGTCAAGTTACCAGCAGAAGAGAGCAAGCATTGATTTGCTTCAAGGCAGCATTTACATGCATACTAACAAGAATACTTCTCCCTGCTTTCATTTGTTTACTTGTTCCAAAACAGGTTTTTGTTTGCTGCTGAACGGTTCACTGGAAATAAGTCTTTAGCTGTGAAAGCCACTTCTGTAATTAATTGCAGAAAAAATATTTCCTACCTTTCTTAACTTTCAAAGCAGTAATGCAATGATTCAGGTCACTTACCAGGGCTGTGTGGCTCTGTATGTGAGTCCATTAGAGGCAGCAGAAATACTGCAATTTGCAGCATCTGGAGTTCTGGTCCTACATCAAATTATAGCCATCATCCTGTTTTCCCAAACTCAGATGTAAAGATTACCATGTACAACAGCTAGCTCATCTGTTAATTATCAAAAGGGTTTTTGATTAAAACTAAAGTGTTCTTTCCCCTCTTGCACTTCCAAGCCTGAAGCAAAGCTCCTGAAAATGGGAATAAGAGCTAGGCTTATCTCCAAACAAAGCATTAGGGATATCCTGAACAGAATAGGTTCTCTACAACACAGAATCTACGCCACTCATAACTGACTCATTCCATGTATCTTTGCACTTACTGCTCTTTAAAAGAAAGTGTTAATTCAGGCTTAATTAAAAATAAACCAGAACTGTTCTAAAAGTCATTCGGGTACACTCGTTTACCAAGGCAAATGGCTTCTTTATGTAAAACCACTCAGATTGTTAACAGAATCTTTCAACCCAGGAATCCACGTGTCTTGAAAATTATTTTCTGAAATATAAGTCTTCCTGATTATTTAGAAAGTAACGATGTACTAGGTTTTTTTTTGAAGTCTGTTTTCTGTTTGCAATTCATCAGGTATTGTGCTTGGGGCTTATGGATCTATATTCTATTTTTATAGATGTGGATGTTCACAGCTGGATATTCATTAATACCCTGAAAAGGATACAAAGAAAGTGAATGAGTATCTCAAAGAGAGACTGAGGAGAGATGCTAAGTGAATTTTTGGAAATGCAGTAATTTAAAGAAATAAGAACCTAACAAAATTAAGCTTGCAATCTTAATTCAGAAAAGTCTCATTCTGTTTTATTAGTTTTCTTATTGCATAGTATTGCTGGGCTTAAATGATTCTCTGATATCTGCAGTACCAGGCAGATATCGGACAAAATTTTACCTGAGTAGAAGATGGAAAAAGTTGTTGTAAGGCCGTATCATTTTATATCATTTATCATACGGCCTTATCATTTAAGGCCGTATCAACTTAGAAGTTGGTCTTCTAAGAAGTGCTGTCTAATCAAGTGTCCTTTTTAAAATAGGTATTGGTTTGCTTTGAAATATGGCTGTCAAGTTGCATTTAAACAAACAAGTGGCAGAGGTGCATCAGAAGCAGACCCTTCCACCTCCATTACAAAGCGAGCTGTTGATGCAGTGACTGATATTAACATGCTCAGGGTGTTCAAGACTTTTCTTGAGACCACACCACAACTTCTTCTTCAGATTTACATCCTTATGGAACATGGCAATACTCATTTCTACCAATGTAAGTCTGTCTTTTTCCTTCTGTTGCAAGTTGAGTATCTTACCCAAAAATATAACTCATGACTGGATAATATTTCAAACATACCTTGGAAAACATACATTCCATTGTATTATTACTCTGCATTTAATTAGAATTTCTGTGTAGTAGATGGTCCATTCTGCTAAATCAATGAGAAGGAAGATTTCGCTATAAAAATCAAAAGTCATATATAAATACTGTGCATCATAAATATAAAAAGTCATATAATGATGCCATATAATGCCATATAATAATGTTCCTTCAAAGTCCATGGAGTCAAAATTTATTAATGGAAAAGGATCAGGCAAATCTCATCTTGGATATGACCATGTGAAGGATCAAGTCTTAGTTATAGATTTCTACATTTTAGACACATCAGGCTCACATATATTGGTGCTGAAACTTAAATTTTTATGGTTTATATGCAATATTTTGGGAATTTCTAAGTCACCTGTGTATGGAGATGGCAAATATGATATGCAACTTAGACGAGGCCATTAAGGACCAGGGGCTGGGCAGGATAACATAAGTGTACCAAACAGCACCAGATGCCCAGATTTAAGTGACTAAAGTGAGCCTTAAAATTAGGGTGACTTGCTTTGCAGCAGAGAGTAAATATAAAACTGGGTTAAAGAAAGCATGATATTTTCTAAAACTTCATTTGGCAATCATAGTGTAAAATACGTATTTTTTTCTCCGTTTTAACATTTTTCCTTGTGTTTTGTTTAGATGTTGCCATTATGATGTCTTTTTGTGGTATCTCATTCTCAATGCTTGATTATCAGATATCACTACGAAAATCTCTGCCTGACAAAGATGAATTTCGTGTGCTTTCCAAGATCATGTATGTCTTCTATAAATTGCTTACCATCACTTCTTGGATACTCGGTATTTCATTGGTCACTCTACTCAGTGTCAGAGTTTCTGTAATTCTGCTGATATTTCTTTGGATCTGTGGCTTCACTTGGACTTTGAAACAGCATACAACGTTTTGCAAGTCTAAGAAGATGGAATATCTGTACAGAGCTGTAGTTGGAATCATTCTGATTTTTTCATTTTTTAACATAAAGGGGAGAAGAACAAAAGTTTACATTTCTATTTATTATGCTACTCACACTGCAGTCACTCTAGGTATTTTGTTTGTATATGTGTTCTGGAACCCTTCCATTATCAAAGAAATACATTTTACAATTGTAAGCATCTTAACTATTTCGAGTCTGGTGTTAGGTATTATTTTTCTTCTTGTTTATTACAGCCATTTTCATCCCACCACTTATTGCAGACCTCAGGCATGTTCAGATGAAGTTGACGGAGTGGCAGGGCAAAAAGATAGAGGGAAAACTGATAGATTTCAGAATTTTTTAATGCAATGAACATTACAGGGGTTTTTTTTGTGTGGTTTTTTGTTTGTTTGTTTGTTTGTTTTGTGTTTTTTTGTTTGTTTGGGTTTTTTGTTTTGTTTTGTTTTGGTTGTTTTGTGGCCTTAAAAGCAAATTCTTTTTCTTCACTGCTGAACAGTGTGTTTCTCTGTCATTGTTACTTGTGTATTATCACTGAGGAGTACATAGTGGACCAAAGTTGTTTGCTTTGAATAACTATTTGTTTTCCGCTATACAAAGACTCTGTAACATGAACATTTGTGTGCTGGTGAAAGTTACTTTGACAAAGAAACTATTTAATCTATTCATCCAACACAATTCACAGTTTTAGTTTTTTAGCAATACTAATGTAACATAGGAAAAGCTAAGAGTTAATTAAATGAAATATCACATTAAACCCACATTCTATTAACTTATGTTGATTCTGTTAAAAAAAGGTTTTTAAAACTTTTTTTTTTCTGGAAGGAAAGAACAGTGCATTTAAAATAACTGAGGGCAGTGATCAGTCTTCTGCTTCTCCCCATTACTGTAAGAGCTGCAGTCCTTCATGTTAGCACACTGTACTGCCTTCTCCCTGAACAGCCCCTGAGGAAGAATAGCTTTGATTCGTGGCTCACTGTCTTGCCACAAGGAAATTTGGGGAGATATTTTGAAGCATTTTATCATCTAGGTGTTTTAATGACTTCTTTGTTGTTTTTGTTCTGTTAATCTTTCACACAATCTTCTGTATTTAGGGGTGATGCCAACTTGTTCTGAGTTATAATAGCAGCCTGAGTGATTTATAAATGGCAACAGGAGTCTTGCATACAAATGAAGAACTATCTCCCATGAAGCCTTCTTCTCCTTTGGGCTCTAAGATGTAACACTTTAAATGCTGATTTCCACTGAAATATGAGGCTACACAGGGCAGGCAGTGGTGCAGCATCTTCTGTCGAAGAAGAGCAGCTGTTCTGATAACTTGCTCTCACAGGGGCTGGCAAAAGATAAAACTAGCTTGTCCATCAAGAATTTTTGTCAGAAGGCAGAGTGAAACTAGACAACATTTCAGCTCTGTGTTTGAATGCTAAATCAATGAAATAAGGTTGATAGCCACAGTTTCTTCAGAAATAAAATCTAAGGGGGAGTATTTTAGAGCTGCTGTGTTTTAAATCTGTATTATGAAAACCTGGGCCTCTTTCTCTCCCCTCCTTTCTCCTTCCATTAAGTCACATTTTCAGTTAGATTGGCCACAGGCAAAGGTAGGGAACTAGGTCTGAGAAAAGAGGCTAGAGATAAGAAAAACTGATAAACTTTGAGAGGAACCAAATCTGTTAATATTATTTATTGACAACAAACTTCTGTGAAACTCTGGGGGAAGGGCCGAAGCTTTGGTTGATAATTAGGGTGCTTAAGAGCTGTGTCATGTGGTTTTTTGTGTCAAGTTCATGGACTGCAGACTGCTTTTCTCTTGTTACTCTTCCAGCCTTACCAGAGCTGAGGGGAAGTTTCTAAACATGTTTCTTTCCTGTTCCATGTCCACACTTCTCTTTACCAGGCCAACCATGTACATCTCCTTGATCCTATTCAAGGAAATTAATTTCTATGTGCATAGCTTGGACTGAACAGTCTGCCTTTATGAGGCTACACATGAGAAATTGGTGTAGTGAGGAAGAGTTTACTTCTAAAATCCCTCACTCCTGCTTAGGGGTAACAAAATGTGGTCCAGAAGGTAAGACAGAAAAGCACAATCTATGAGACAAAGCAAAATTTTTACTAAAATTGGTATTAAAAAACCAGTACCTTCACTTCTTCTACTCTGGAAAAGAGATACCCAGATTTGTTAGCCCTGGAACATCTTCTTAGGTAAGAAGAAAAGTCCCAAGGCTTTCATGCACCATGATTATCCTAAGTTCTCTCTTCTTTATTGCAGAATATTTATTACTGGTGATGGTGTCCTTGGCAGCAAAGTGCATGCCTGCTTTTAGGCTGAATGTACTCTTATTTTGCTATGGAAAAAATAGAATCCTAAATAGTGAAGACAATCCCTATATGGCTTCCCACACTTTTACTGTTTGTCAATATAAAATCCTGAGAAGGGACTAGGGTAAGGGATGGTGGAAAATAGAGAATATTATCACTATCTTGCAGAAAATAATAAAATGTTTTCTAGCTATGTTTTAGAAGATGATCTCAAACTTTATACATGATCTGATAAGGAGATCTTTGGGGAAATAGGAGATCCTAAGAAGTCCTAGTGTGGGCAATTCAGCCCTGGGGCCTCCAGGTTCTTTGCCTACCGCCAGAAATCTGGAGCCTGAGTTGCTCCTGAGAAAAATTAGTTTCTGGTGTAACAAAATAATTTGTCTTGGTGATTTTTTTTCTCCTTTAAATGAACTGACAAATTCCAAAGAGAAGTCTTTCATTGCGATCTCTCTTGCCAACTCCTAACACTCATTTTCTCTCAGGGGAGAAAAGCTGAACATTGTGCTGCCTTCTGTTATTCTCCTTATGTCTCCTCACTCCCTCTTCTATGCCCCTAAGAAGAATATTACACTGAAGTTGAGTTGGTAAGAAAGACATCTAGGTGGCTATTTATGTCACTCTAATTCAAATGCACACCAAACTAAATTACTTCCATTTCTATCTTTATTTTATGCTTGTAAGTCCTAGTGCATGTAAATTTAGCCATATCCTAAACCTGTACATGGTCCTTTGGGAAACAATTTAGATTCTTTTCATAAATCTTAAAGATCTTTAGTGTCCTTCCACCAATACATCTCTATTTTATTGTCATCAGTCAGGGGGCCTCAAGAGATGGGAATTCCTGGTGGTTTGTTCCCAGTAAATTTTTATCTACAGGGGAATATTATAAAAATAAAAAAAATTAACTTTAAACTCCTCCCTTTCTTCTTGACTTGAGTTCAAGATTTTCACTTGATTCCCTTCATTTTCACAGCTATGAAAATGGCTTCTCATTCATCTGGTTGTTCTAACTCAGGATCACTGTAGGAGGGAGGATAAGGAACACATGAATTGACTCCAGACACATTTCATATCACCAGTGACCACTTCAGACAAAACAAACAAAGCCCCACTTCACCTGGGTGTAAAGTTCAAACAATAGACTTTATATATATCCTTTCTCCTTCCCAAGTACCCTTAAAATTCAGCTGCCACTCAGTTCATGCATTGCGCTTGACCTTGTCATTTTAATCTAACAGCAAATTGAAAACAAATGGTTTTTTTTCCCCTTTTTTTAAAGTATGCCCATTACCTCTTACAAAAAGTATTTTAATAAGTTAAATAAAATTAATAAACAATTTCTTCCTGTTTTGACTACTGTCAGACCTGGGTAAGAAGAACAACATCCAACAGAATTGTTTTAATTATCCTACTAATATTCAACGTGCCATTTGATGGCATGGGTGAGCTCACCTGATGTACCACAGATAGCACTGATTTATTAAGCCATAATTGGGTTTCCAATAAACATTTGTCAAAATAATGTATTCATTCAAACTAAAGCCTTCTTTATTTATTCATATAAAAGAGCACTTAACTTTCAACAAAGAATTGCCTGCCATCAAAAACACTCCATAAACGGGGGAAATTTATGAAGATATAGTACCAGAGGGTGATTGGTGGAAGACTAAAGTTCACTTTAACCCTTCAAAGAGCTGAGTTCCAGCTCTTGCTTGATACTGGTATTGTACATATTTCTCACTAAAAGCCTCAAGCCCAAACATTAAGCTTTGTATATTTACACATGAAAGCACCATCTCTTTTTTCTACCATTGAGTCTTACATCTCAAAGGCTGTTCAAAATTAATATCTCTTATTTTTATTATAGTCCAGAAGCATGCACACAGCTCAAAGTTCTTTAGGCTTATCTACATTCTGCCGACAGGTTTCACCATGTGTACGTTCTTCCAAAAAAAATTGTAAGCTTTGATAGGTTAAACAATGTATCTAATCTGAACCTGAGGTAGTACATGTACTTGTCATTCATTCCAACTGAAGAATTTTCCTGTTACACCTCTTTGCACTCTTCTCTATTTCCTTAGCACTTTAGTTTAATTTTACAGAATTTTAGTAGAAGAATAGCAAAGTAGATGGGATGTACAATGGATATTTGAATGGAGTGCAGCTAACTCCTTGGAGTCCACCTTCAACAAAAAATGTTCTTCTTTTACCTCCAGTTGGGTGACAAATAAAAGTCACTGAAGGGTCCCACTATGAAAGTCTTATGTTTATTAGCTTAGTAAAATGTAGACCTTGGAGTGATACAGAATGTTGCTTCAAAACTAATGTAGCTTGCTAACTCCTGTTGAAAATACAAACTTCACTAGCCTTCCTATGACTGTATTTCAGTTTCCATATTTTTAGCATACTTTTTATTTCTGACAGTGAACACAGATGTAAATAACAGAATAGAATGAGAAAGAATAGGAAGATTTCTAAGTGCATGAAATCTCTGTCACAGAAACTCTGGTGTGATTTTGCTAATCTCAATACAAATATGTCAATATCATTACCATTATTATACCATTATTAGTTGTGGCACTTTGTCAAGGTGAAGAGGATGACAATGCTTAGAAGAATATCTCTGTTGCAACTGGAATGCAACAAAAAGTTAGTGGTAAAGTTCTGTAATGCTTTGTCTGCTCAGCACTGACAAGTGATCTTTAGTCTCCCTGATTTAGCGTAGGTATCTTTTAATGGGAGCCTAGAAAAGACACAGTTCACTATTTTGGTCTGTGGGCAGTAGGTAAACTGCTGAAAATAAAGTGCTAAATGTTACTGGATGCTTCCTGGCTGCTATGAGAAAGTAAATGACAAAGCTACAGGTTTGCAGGTCACTTGCAGAAGGGTACAATAAGGAAGAGACATAGTGTATAGAGAAAGAGGGAAACAGTACTTTTTTAATATAAGGTACTCCACACATTCAATCTAACTTGAAGTGTGTTATGCTGTAGTAGAGCAGAAAGAGACCTCAAACATAATTTTGTAGTTTGTCATGCAGCAGGATCACTGTGCTTGTTCCATTCCTGGCAGATATTTTCTGGCAGGTTCTGAAAAATACAGTGCTCCAGTCCATCTCCCCCAGGTCTGCACAGTCCTGTCAGTCAGAAGCCTCTTCTGTTCAGACTCTCTGCTGCAGTCTCAGCCCCTTGTTGTCCTTCCTGCCTTGCAGAGCAGACTGATTCCCTCTTCCGTGAAGCAGAATTTTACATATTTGAAAATCATGATCGTGTTCTCAGACTTCTGTAAATGTCCAACACTTAATCATGTTTGCCTTTTCTTCTAACTGACAGTCCTTCCTGCTGCTTTCTCTTCCATTTCACCATGTCCTCCTTGAAGTTCAGGGTCAAAATTATTATGCAGTACTCTAGCTACTGCTGAATGTATCCAGTGGATTATTTCTTGTCTCCACAGGCTATAATCCTATTTTTGTATTGTAAATAAAGTTTGTATTTTTGTATTGTAAATAAAGTTTTAAATTTTTTTATGATGTCTTGACTTTTAATGATTCACGTTAGTGCACTGTAGTACAAATATTTATGTGGAGAAGCATTGTGTTATTTGTTCTTTGCTCTTTGGGCATTTGGTTTCCACTGTAAGATTCAAGTTCAGCTCCTGCCTTCTTTAAGGCCTGGCTTCCTTCAGAGATTTGTTTTCAGGAATAAAAAACATCTTCTTCTCTTCAATGGCAAGTATTTATTCAACTAAATTTGTCACATAAAGGTTTGAGGCACTTCAGAAAAATACTATTAGCTTTTTGTAATTCTTCTGTGCTTATATTTGGGGTTTTCCAAAAACTACATCTTACGTGAAGATGTGCATCATTAGTGAACACTGAATTATTTAACTGAGAGAAGAAATGCATTTGTGTGGTTGAAGTTATGCTGTGTGGAGATACACAGCACTGCCATGGTGGAGACTGTGTGCTGTTGATTGTTTTGCAAGCCACCAGTCTGTCATACTGTTTTAATTGAGTGAGTGAGAATTGAGCAGAGTGAGAATGTTTACATGTATTAATTTGGACTCTGAAAAATGGAAAATGTACAGTGACACAGAAAGATTACATACCAGGAAGGGATGGAAGGGAAAGATCCCTTCCATCTGTTTTGGGCTGTATTTGGCTGGGCTGTAGACATTAATAAACTTAGATTTTAAAGAATAAGTCTTAGTCACCTGACAGTTGCTTTTGTCACCACTCCAACGCAGAAAACAGTACCTCATATAGTTACGTGCTGCTTTGCCACGTTCACTAGTGTGGCAGAGTTATCTGAGTGGTATTGTAGGTTACTTGTAGGTTGGTATTTACCTCAAACTTCTGACAACTAATTCAAATTGTGTGTTAGGTTTATAGGGTTCTCTACAATCACCTGAGAAAAAAGTCACAGCCAAGGTACTGCCACCCTGTCTGCCCTGCCACCTGTTTAGGATGTGGCAAATGTTCCTTTCCAAGTGCCCTTTCCCATTGACTACAGCAAGAATGTCGACAGGATGAAGTTTAGTTAGGTAGAACTTCGTTAACTTGGTTCCCAAGTTATGACCTTTTGTATAGTACTATGTGTTAGGTATTGCTTCAGTGCAAATTGCTGATATGACCCTATTTTCTCACTTGAGAAGAAAAGAGGAAACAATTTACTCCTGGTGAGTTCTCCCTGGGTTCTCTACTACGACTCTGACTACATGGTCTTAACTTATAGTCTGCAGAGCTGAATGGCAGTTACACAAACACAAGGAAAACAGGCTAGGACACACAATTTGGCCCAATTCCTTATAAACAACTTCTTAAATGACACTATTGGAACTTGCATAAGCTAGTGAGTGTGTGCTTTGGCAATCAGTTACCGTAATCAGAGGCTTTTTAAAAAAGCATAATATAAGCAAAGTTATATTTCAAGTTGAATGTCCATTTCTACTGTGATGTGTCAAACAGAGGATTTTCATAAAAGAAATAAGCATTCTTTTTGTAAAAGAAATAAGCAGTTTCAAACAAGAATGACTATTGCGTAGAAAAAATGAATATAAAATTATTATTAGTGATTTGACATCTATAATTATAATCAGACAAGGACAACAATAGCTATCAGTAACTAATTTATTCTTTTCTTTGAAGAGAGAAATGAAACCCTAAAAAGCCTTTTCTCACTTATGTTCTCCCAGACAAAAAAAAAATGTTTACATGTATCTATTTAGAAGTATAATTAAAGCAGCTGGGTGTGGCCTTCCTCAATCAGAAAGAAAAACCAAACACAAACCCAAAAGGTTTTTTTTTTGGTTTGGGTTCTTCTTGATAATGAGGGATTGTTCATGGGAGAATAGAAACTAATAACTTGCAGGCCTTGTTATGGGCACTAATTGTTTTTTCCCCACCAAAGTGGGCTGGACCTCTGAGGCTCAGCAGTCACCAAACTACACATGCAAGGTGGGTGGCCCCTTGTTTGCTGGTTAATGGCTATTTACCCTTGTGTGCTTTCAGAAAGGTACTCAGCTCAACTTGGGAAGAAAGCAACCGAATCCTGCTAAAATACTAGGTCTTCCAGCTTCTGTTTATCAATTCAGCTTTCAAATGGGTGACTTTCAAAGCAATGATAAATCTGCTGCTTAGAAAAGTCCCAACAATATTGTGTTGGTGGTAACTTATGTATGTGTCAGATAGCCATACACCAAGCCAAGAATTCAATGTGATTTAAGACCTTCATCTGAATTTTTTTTAAAAAGGGCTTTCTCTCGTAGGTTGGAGAGACTCTGTAGTGACTGATACAGTTAGCTGTAGATAATCTCAGAAAATTGATGAGTGTTGCTCAGGGGAATAAACTGATCCATTCAATACAGCACCATGCTAAAAAAAAAAAAAAAAAAGCCTGTTTCATGAATTTTAGAAGACTGGATTCTCCTACTGCCTACTGAGCTCTAGAAGCAAGTTTTTAACAAGTCCAATCCACCATTGCTTAATCCTCTGGCAGTCAGAGCATAGCCTGAGAAGTCAAAGCATACAACATCCCAAGCCATTAAGAAATAATTTCAGAGAAGACTTGCCTGCACCTCATCCCTCTCACTCCTTCATTTTCTGTGCAGGAGTTATCTCTTCTGCTGCTGTTCACTGAGAAACAGGCAGTCTATGCATAGGTAGGACAATATGGCAATGGGATTTTGTGTACTACATGAGTGGAACTGAGGTGTAGGAGAGAGAGAGGAAGACTGTGTCAGTCTGTTGATCTCCTAGTTCATCCACTTTACTGCTTCTGTGCACTCATATTCATTTTCCCAGGACTTTTCCTGCCCCTGCATGCTTTTATGTGATTTCTCCATCATCTGATGCCTATGCCAAAACCACTACTGCACTTCTGCCCATGACAGAATTTTGTTACTTATTACTTCTTCTCTTTCTATCCAGCTCTGTCACAATCATGGAACAGCCAAGGTTGGAAAGGACCTCCGAAAATCATATAGTCCAACCCTCCTGCTGAAGCAGGGAAACATGGAGGCACCTGGGTGGTTGTGAAAATTCTCTAAATGCAGTTCATGTTACAGCACTCAGCAATGTTCCTGGCTTTGAATTTTTGGGCTGTGAGAACTTGAAAAAACAAACACACCAAGAAAATCTCCCAGATCCTGAAGTAGCATTGTGACTCATGACCAGGCCACAGTACTTAGCATTTCCAGGTAAAACTGGGAATCATAAAAGGAACCCAGTTGCCAGAAAGAGCTGTAGCTTTTACAAGGCTTTCAACACCTAAGTATTAATAGAAAAGCCTGATGTAGTCTTCCTCATTTAAATAGTTTGTGAGAAATCTCAGCCTACGTGTTGTTGCTTTATCACACAACCTTTCCTGATATTGCTATTCCCCTATCTTCCCACGGAGTGAGGTTGAATAGTCACACCTTCCATGTTTGCAGGTCTCCACAGGAGCTGCAGACTGATCATGCTGCAAGGGCAGGGACCTGGGGACCACATCCAAACCCCTCAGAAGAGAGGCATTAGTGTACTCCACCGAGCTGCTTAGTGGACACCTTGGGCCCAGAGAGTTTTTACTGTGGATGTGGTGCTGTCTAAGAATGAATAAAGACCTCTGGGCTTCAGCCAAAGTGTTCCCACAATGTTTCACTGATCCATGTGCATGGTCTGTTTGGGCCAGTAAGTCCAGGACTCCAGAGCCACTGGCCTCTCTTCTTTTAAACTTAACTCTGTGTTCTTATAGCCAGGTTTATAAATGTCTGTACAATCTGCATTTATTTTGTCCTAAGTGTTTTACCTTTCCTACTCTAGGCTATTTAGTTGACTGCAAAAAGGGTACCTCTGCCAATGTTGTCTTCTGGTGTAACAAACAGAGCAAACATGACACCAAAAAATAGCACAAAGCAGCACATAATATTAAAAAAAAAAAATAATGAAAACAGATGGTTGTTGCTGTGCTGGAAGGGGCAGTATTGTATAAGCAACAGTAAGTGTGGGGGCTGCTTTTCATTCTCCTAATCCTTCCTTGACATCCTTGGTCTGTTGCCTGCCAACTAATCTCCCTCATGCATAAACTATTAACCAGCAGTTCTAGCATTAATCGTGCAGTTGATTGTCTTTATCTAGGCACGATTTTCATCTGAAAACAGTTTACATCAGAAACACGTTCTTAGCAGAATTGCTAGAAAAGACTTTGTAGTTTTTCAAATAGGCATCAGGGCATTGGTATGGTGATTTCCTTGCATGGTAATAATGTCAGAAGTTAGGTTTGTGAAGAAAGCATTCTCCATTTCTGAGATTTAATTCTCTACATGTTTAATAAAGAAAGGAATGTAACAGAGGGACAAAAATAATTTCAGATACTAAACTTTTTAGCAACTTTTTGTATGATTCCATTCCCTCTCTACTCCCCCTCTAACTGTCAGGGTTTTCTTTTTCTCTTGACTTACAAGGATGAGAGGTTAACAGTGCCAGCAGTAGAATTTCTCTTTTTATCCAAAGAAATTTACAACAGAGGTAATGGCATGTTTTCAACTCACCCTGTCCTATCAAATCAGGCTGTTCACTTAAGTGGTATCTGCCCAAAAAAGGTCAGGTAGCAGAAACTTGAATATTTAACTTCTAAAGAAAAGTTGTCATGTGGAAAAAGTGGCATCAGTGTCACTTATGTCAGTTAGTGTGGGATAAGGAATAATTAGATTTCTTGTCTTGATTCTGTAGTTAAATTGTTTCAGTTCCCTAGACAAGGACTTCAGTGGACCTTCCAAACTACCAGAGAAGTTCTAATGAGGTATTTAACTCATGGGCTTAAACACATCTGTAGCTAAGCAGTGAAGGTTAGCTACATAAACATGGGTTGAGGGTTTGGATTTACCTGAAGAATTATAATTATCCTAGGATTATTCAGCAATCTCTGGATTATTAGAAAAATCTTTCAATCCTCTATTACCCAAGACTTGGTCTAACAGATCAAGGGTTGAACAGATGTTTGATTGAATGGGATAATAATTTAAGTAGGCCTGACCTCTCTTTGAGCTGGAAAAGCTGCCATTGAACTCCAAACTGAGATAAAATTTTGTTTCTCAAAGCTTTTATGAAGGGCTTGTTTTTGCAGCAGTACCGCACCATTCTACAATTTCACAATGTGCTGACCTCAAATACTGAATGCAGTTCTTATTTCCTCATCTCAGAAAAAGAATGATTACAAAAAATTCTATAGACAAACAAGGATGATCAAAGCTATTTCACAACTTTCACAGAAAAGAAAAAGTTGTATCAAAATTCTTATGACTGGAGGGAACTGAAAGGTGATATATTACGGGTCTACAAAATTAGAAAAGAAAAGGAAATAAAAATTCACTATTTACTTACCCATAGTGATATAAGAAGGGAGCATCAAATAAAAGAGATGTGCCACTTCTAAAACAAAATGAAATACACATATGCTATGAAAACTCTTGCCATAGATATGGCAAGTATTAAGAGATTATGTGGATTTACTCAGCTGCTGTGGGGATGGGGATGAGGTGTGGGGAACAAACAAACAAAACCCCAGAGAATGTAAATTATTGGAGGCTGTTAAATGTAGGCATATTTTTATCATAAGCTTGTCCTGGTTCTTCACCACAAGTCTAAAAGATGCTTACCTGCAGTCCATTGCAAGTACTGGGCATGCAGGAACAGGACCTGGAGGTGAAGCTCTAGCACTGGTAGTGAGCTTTCCACATAACGAGGCTAATGAAATTTGTCATTACAGAATCACAGAATGCATAAGGTTGGAAGGGACCACAGTCAGTTTTCTGGCCCAAACTTCCTGCCTGCTCAAGCAAGGTAATCCTAGAACACAAGGTACAGGATCATGCCCAGATGTTTCTTGAATATATCCAGTGAGGGAGACTCCACAACCTCTCTGGGCAATCTGTTCCAGTGAATTTCCTGTGCATCAATTTCTTCCCATTACTTCTTGTCCCTTTCCACCACCAAGAAGAGCCTGCATCCAGCCTCTTGACACCCCCTCTTCAGACATTTGTGTACATTGATGAAGTTCCCTCTCAGTCTTCTCTACTTGAGACTGAAGAGGCCCATCCCTTGCAGCCTTTCCTCAGGAAGAGACGCTCCAGTCCCTTAATAGTCTCTGTAGTCCTTCACTGGACCAGCTCCAGCTCTAGTACTGGGAAGCCCAGAACTGGACACAGCACGCCACATACAGCTTCACCAGGGCTGAATAGAGGAGCAGGATCACCTCCCTGGATCTGCTGGGAATGCTCTTCCTAACATACAGCAGGATTCTGTTGGCCTTTTTGGCCACAAAAGCACACTCACTGCTGGCTCTTGGACAGCTTCTTGTCTGCCAGCACACCAGCTTGTTTTTCACCAGGACCCCCAGGTCCTTCTCTGCAGAGCTGCTTCCCAGCAGATCAGGTGGTGCAGGGGGTTGTTATTCCCTGGGTGCAGGGAATGCAGCTGCATTTGATGTTGCTGAATTTCAGATGGTTCTTTGCCCATCTCTCCTCCTGGCCGAGATCCTACTGAAAGGCTGCACAGCACTCTGGGGTGTTGGCCACTCCTCCCAGCTTTGTGCGGTCAGGCAACTTGCTGAGGAGGCATCTGCCCCTTCATCCAAGTCATCCATGAATAAGTGAAACAATACTGGGCCCAGTATTGAACTTTGGAGCATACCACGAGTGACAGGCCCCCAGCTATACGCGTGACACTGATTATGAGCCCCTGGAATCTACCATTCAGGCAGGTCTTCAGAATCTTTGGAATGTTGTCAGTATTTCAGTGTGACAGGAATCTGCATATTCAGAGATCCACATTTTAATAAGCATCCATTAAAGGGTACATCCATTAGCTACATTAAAGACAGATGAGCAACCACCTACCAGTGTAAAAGTGACAAAATATAAACCAAATGGGAAACACAGTGATTTGAATGTTTCAGTTCCAATCACTGAATCTTGGTGTCTTACAAGGGGGATAGAAATTAAAGAGAACAGCAGATGAAAAAATTATGAATACTCTTGCTCTCCTTAGAAAAGAGGCCATAAACAAGGTCTCGCTTCTGGGTTTCAACTGATAGTCTCTAACAAGCTGAAATGATGATTTAGGGCCAAAGGCCAGCCAGTGACACCGGTCAGGAGCAAAACCTTGGCTACTACCCGGGTCTGAGATCCATGCCGGAACTACATTTAGAAATAGAGTTGGGGGAAAGATTCCTACCACACAGATCTGGTATCTATTCAGAAAAACCCACAGCCAAACTTAAATGGGCTCCTGAGGCCATGGACAGAAGGTGTGTGTGTGTGTCCCAGGTGAGGCTGCTCAGGGCAATGGAAGCCGGGTTGTGCAGCCAAGGCCCTGACAGAGTCTAGGAAAACATCCAGCAGGAGTGAGCTAAGCCAATGTGTTTGGTTTGACAACCTCTGCTTTGTAGAGGAAGTCAGAGGGAGATTTCTTAGTCTCACTGACTAATTCCTGCCCATCCTATAATATTTATATGCTCAAAACAAGCAGGCACTCTTTTAAATTTGAAAAGGGTCAAGTTTTGTCCTGCTGAGGTCAGTAATAAAACTCTAATTGATTTTGTTTGGGTCAAGAGTACCTCACTGTTTCTTTTCCTGAGCTGCTGTTTTGAAGTCCAACATGGTAATAAAAATAATTAGAGGAAATGCCACAGACTCTCTTTTTCCAATCCTTTTCTGGAAATCACGGACATCCCTCCTATATGAGGGCATTTTATACTCTCTACTTTGACCCTTGTGTCAGGCTAATGCTTTTCTGATTAAAAGTCAGATAAACCTGCTTCAGAGTGCATCAATACCACTCCCTTTAGGCCAGAGGTCTGGGTCAGTGATATGTGCATAAAATATGCCTTTCTTCTTGACCTGCTGATGGAAAAGTGTTGTGCTACTGTAGGGCTTGCTGCTCTGAGTTAGAGACAACCTAACAGGTGAATCACAAGTTAAGTCCTTCCCAGGGTAATTCTTTATGCCCAAATTGTTTGGCCATTTTCATAGTAAATTTTTACTGCCAATACTTTTACCCCACATGTTTCTGGAAATGGATGATACTGTAAGTGTCTTCTTGTCATAGACCCAGGATTTCTGTTTGTTTATTTTTGCTTGAGAAAAATAAATAAACTGGGTCAGTGTGACTAGTATCATGCCAAGAGTTTAAACACATGAAATACTTAAGTTAATGCTTTCAGTGTTTTTCTTCTCTGAGGATCCTCATTGTTCAGTGGTTGGCAAATAACTTTTCCTAAGATTAGTCTTCTTTGCTCTCAGTGAGTTTACTAGAGCAGTCAGAAGTATATGGACATCCATATTTTAGCTAGGAACTATGAAAATGACACAATGCATGGGATTTAGGTGTCTATCTAAACTTACCAGTGAATGCATATGTACACTTGCTGTCCAGTCCACAAACCTATAACTGCACAGGGAGCTGTTCAACTTCCTGACCAGTACAGATGGAATTCCCTTGCCTAATCATGTACTGACATTTTTGATGTTCCGAGATATTTCACCTGGCTACCATTTGCTGCTCTTGAAGGGCAAAGATTTTCTGTAGGTCTTGGGCACAGCCTTCCTTGGTTCTGTCCCAAGTATCCTAGAGCGTCTCAAACAGCTCTCAACATCTGTCTTTAGGAGAGTGAATGCTGCTTTTGTTTATTTATCTTAGGATAAGGTGAAATTCTCTCCTGGTTTCATTGACTGTATTGACTAGGTCTCCATTGATTACTCTGAGAGTTTAAGGTGACCTTGGCTCAGAGTAGACAGTTAAATTCTGGTGACTTTCTCTCTGAAACCTATTCCTTGTCCCCCTAAATAAAAGCTCCAAGTCTTCAGGATTACAATCAGTATACAACATACCGTGGTTTAAGGAATTATTATTTATTTGGGTCAGGTTGCCCTTTAATCACAGCATGCAGTGGTGCTAGTGTTCTCACACAAGGCCTTAAAGGGGATTTAAGATGTGGAAGAACTTGTACTAACAAAACACAACAGAGATCAATTAAATATTTTGTGAGTTTTCCTTTAAAACAAACTTGCTTATCCAGGAGGTTTTGTTCATGTGTTTGGCAATAGTTTTGCTCAGTAGTAGCCTTTGGAACGCCTTTTGTCCCACTGCCAGAAATTAGTATTTTTTATAATTGGGATTATCTGTTAATTCAATCATTACTTTTGCTTATAGATGGCAAAATGTCTTTGAGCCTTAATTTTGCTTAATCATTATCATCATAATGATATGACCTTATGACATTTATTATTCAGAATTTATACAGTATTTTGTATTGTCTTCCTAGTAGCAGCCTCATGTTAATGGATCTTATTACTCCTTTGAAGGTATAACTCTGTCAGTGTGTTGCTCTGTATAGTTTATTTGTATTAATTTGTGAAGTGCTGAGGAATTAATAATAGTTGTGCAATCTCTGTCAGTATCATCTAGTGTTCAGCTCTGAACTCTTGAGGAATTAATGATTTGGGATAGAACAAATGAAAAATTCCTCTCCTGTTTCCACTGAGAAGACATGAATCATGACCATAAAGGGGACACATAATTACATTAATAATCTCTTCCACAGACTACCTAATAACTCAGTTAACGACTAGCAAACTAGACTTATATGCTATTGGTACTCTACAGATTAACAGAAATTTGCAATCTTGCAAAGGAGACTTCAGCTTTTAGGTTTTTATTTCTATTTTGTTTTTCCTTTGCAAAAAGAAGTCAACATACAGGCAGCAAGGCTCCATTGTATATGTATTTGATATGAGAATTACATATATATTTTAAAAATGCATGCTACTGCACTTCATGGTTTGGAAAATTACATATGATATCATATCAAAGATCTCACAGCAATGCATATGCCCAGGGGACAGAGTCTAAACTACGGTGTGTAAACTTAATTTGATCATTTCCTGATTTAACTTGGCTGATGCTAACTGATTCACTTTCTCATGATGTTAATATTTATAGAGAGCATGTGTAAACATAGCCTGTATTTCATTCAATTTTTGTTTTAGTTATTTTCTATTCTAGTGCATCTGTTTCTACTGGAATCATTCTGTCATAATTGATTAACGTTAAAAAATTAAATAACTTATTTTATTTAAGAAAATAATTCCATTAAGAAATCTAAACTTTCCTTATACCCTGAAGGCTTACTAAGCTATTCCAATAACTGTATGAAAGGTGCTTGTTTGCATGCATTTGGGGGAGGCAGCAGAGGAAGTATTTGGAGATATCAGCTCCTGTGGTAGTCTTTTGGTTGTCTTTTAAAACTGAAATAGATTTGACTTCCAAGTACAGGCACTGTTCATCACTGTTGGTGCTGTATGACACCTGGAATATTTAGTGTGTTTTTATCCAGTTTTGCATTCCATTTCTGCCTGTACACCAATGAGCCAGTCAGAACTACCTCAACCATTTTAATGCTCCACTACCCATTGGAAAGGGTATTGCATGCTCTCTGCTCCTGTCTTGAACTCCAGGGAGGAATTTCCAGAAGAAATTAAATTTAGGCTTAATTTTCTACGTGTTTTTGTCTGCCTTCTCTACTTCCTTTTTCGACTCAAGTCTAATCCTACTTGAGCCTTATGCCAACTGTTTTCTACAGTTTTGTGAGTAAAAGTTTTGTAGTTGTTTTCCTATGCAATTCATAGCACCAGCTGGAGTGAGTGGGAGATGCACACCTAGCATCCAAACAAGGCTTCTATTGCTCCTCGTGGAAGAACTGGAATAGCCCTCTGATGTCACTGGAGTACAGCTTCTTGAGGAAAACCTTCTCTTTTGGTGGCCAAGTTAGCCCTTTGATGGTAGATGTAGTTTCTTCTTAACTTCTTAGAGAATTCACTTTCAAGCTCATGACAGCAAATTCTAACCCTAATATTTTTATTAGAGTTTTTGACAGGAACTGTGAAGAAGTAATACCAAAAGCTGAGATTCAGATGGTAAGGGTTCGTTCTTGTGTGTGGTTGAGTTGGAAGAGCAAAGCATAAGAAAATGTTTTTCTTTGGGCAGTACCATGGATGAGTCCCTCCCTAGCACTCAGCCTCTTCTACCTTTCAAGCTGATGTTCTTTCTTAACTCCATACGTAGGCATGTGCTTTGCTAAGTTGAGCAATGGATTTAAATGCTCAGTGGCGTTGCAGTCTAAAAGAGCAACTTAGCTTCTATATGCATTAAAAAAAAAAAAGGTTTGATTTTTTTCAAAGCAGAAATGGTTAATTGGAAAAACACAGCCCAGCACCACAGGCTCTCTATATGTGCAAGGGCTTTAATGACCCCCAACTTTTAAAAATTTGTCAGACATAAAAGCAGTACTAATCCGATTAGTAACTGTGATTGAGTAAATCTACTGTAAAAATGGACCGTGCCCTGTTTTGAACATGATACCATGCTGGTCATTTGAGAACTGCCACTGTGAAACATAAAAGTCTCTTTGATGGAATATTTATTTCATGAGTTGGAAAAAAAGGGATAATATAGTATTGTTTGTTTTCAAAAATCACTTGTAAAATTTTATTAGCCAAGGAGCCAATATTCAAAACAATGAAGAAAAGACATGCTGTTCAGCAAGAGAGAGATGAAAGCTCATCAGAGTCCTAGGAAATCAAGTGGTTAAGTCCAAGAATTGCTCACTCTAATTCCTTTTACTGCAGTATCCCATAGGAATAAAAAGAAGACAAGCATTTCAGAAAACAGTATTTGCTAAGTTGAAAAAGTCAGCACTCTGTTGTGTGGCCTTGGAAACTCATTGAGCTTTCTATCTGCCCTCCAGAATATTTCTGCATGTCACTTTGGCAGACACAGCTACTAATTTTAAAGCAGAGAAGTGTCTTCATTCCTTGGGGCTCATATGCACTGCAATTAGTCTTATTACAAAATGCCAAAACATCTCTGGCAGCTAAAATAAAGTCCAGGGAAATGTCCACACTACTGATGAATGAGTTCCTTGAAAAGGAGTAGGGGTGGGCACGNGCAGCAACATTTGTATCCTGATTTCATTATCTGTTTATTTTAAGTACATGCATATATACACACGCACGTTTCACAGTTGTAATCCAAACTTCAAATAGAACAATAAATAATATTGCATATGTAACATCTCATATTGCATTTACTGACATTTAGAAGTATTTCGTTTCTGGTCAGTGTCTAAGAGGTTGTCTTGAGTCAGGAATTCTTGACCAGTCTCTCTTGTTCCAACACTAATGTTCTATTTACCTAATTAAATATTAGCTCAAGCTGTTTGCGTGTCAGAACATGCCAGTTATTGAAAGGAAAAAACCCTACTTTCCTAAGCCAGAATATGCATTTTTCAGACCTGAGATCTAATTTACCAGCCCAGCTGAAAAGCCTTTATTTTTTAAAAGAAAAATGAATTCAGCTCGTGATGAAGGGCTTTCATTTTGTTCGCCAAAGTGAAAAAAATTATCATTTTTAGGATATATGGAAATATAAATTTGTCCTTCAACAAGTCTCTTGCTTCATGTTCACCTTGTCTGCATTTTTGTGCAGAGGAAACATTTTAGACTGTACACACAAGAAACTATCAGAACATTGCTCCTGCCTGTAAGATCTTGCCAGAAACCTATTTACTTCTGGATCTGGGCAGCTATTGGGCACTTGAGGGAGAAATCCCAGGTGCAAAGTCCTGACACTTTGGTTGGGGCAGAAGGGGAAGTCCTGAGCACTGGTAGTTTTAACAAATGAGGCTTTAAACTCTGGCTGTGGGACAACCATCTACAATGACTTTTGCTGAACACTTCCTGTTCAATCTGAATTTCTTTGAAGAAAGTTCCTGAATTTAAAACTGGTTGAACATTTTTGGTTGATTCTTTTGTAGTAAATGCAGATAAAATAATATTTCCCCTCTATAAGCTCTGCTCTTTCATTGAGGAGAAAGAAAAAAAGTATATTTTCAACCATTGTAACCTCTGATTCAGGCTCTTCATAGTTCTATGTACATACATGTGTTTTAATATGGATAGATGCATACTTATATTTTAAAGATCTTTCCATAGACCATGACTCTTATAAAAACAGATCTGTGAAAATTAAATAGGATGCTAAAGAATACTTCATCTAGGCTGGGGTAAGATTTCTGGAGTGTAAAGATCAGTGTTCTTTGTTCCAACCCCAAAACCCTACACCTGTGCCATAATTTTTTAAATTTTATTTTGAATTTTAACTGAATTTTTGCCAACAGGTGCAAACTCTAAAAGCAAATCACCAAAATGACTTATTTTGAAGGCTTTCATCAACAGATCCTGCTGTAATAGAGGCACTGTAGAGAGGCTCAGCTTATGAAGTAAGGTAAAATGCAATTCCCTAGGCTTGAAAAGATGGGTCACAAAAAGGAAGATGAGTGCCTGGAAGGGTTGGCACACTGCTCCTCAAGACCACAAATAAAGGTCCAGTACAATTACTTTCTTTTTAGTATTGTATGATACACTCTGTACAAAAACCCCAGAGGTAACTGTGACCATAGCACACACATATTATGATTCTAAAACGAATCTTTGGTCTTCAGAGTGTTAATTTATGATATAAATTCTCTATAAAGCAGTTACACACATGCACAAGGACAAGGAGTAATAAATATATGATATTTTAGTGCAGGGTAATTATGGCAGAGTCAAGCTGGGAATCTTAAGGACACAACAAAATTGTCCCAGTAATTTCTGATCTCCATGAAACATTATATCCTAAAAAAAAGGGGGGGCAAAAATCAGGACTGTTAAAACACAATATGGATTTTTTTCACCAACATTTTACTTCCTGACACAAACTGAACTTGATCCACTGTTTTTTACCCTTTCAGCATTTTCTATTCCATTATATTTAAAAATCAAACTACTGGCTAGAAAAGGGTCTGTTTGTATTGAAACACAGGAATTGCATATTTTCATCCTTCTGCACTAAAAAATCCCAAATGTATGGTGTCCCAGGATGCTTGCTAGGGATGATGGTTTGTGTACAACAAGCGATAAACAACTCTTTGTTTCATTTCCAAACAGTTTTATAAATAGAGCTCATTTACCATCTCATAAACTTCATTCTATCCTGAGGCCTTTCTGCAGAGCTTCATTTACACACGCACAAATTGAGCATTTAAGAGGTTTACTTTAGTTTGATAATGATCTATTAGGACTGATTATATACATATAAAAATTTGGTCTCTAGTACAAATATTCTTTCACATAAACAAAGCATCACCTCATTTCACTGCGGTCTCATTTCTGGATGGGCTATCAGGTTCACAACATTACTCCAGGGCAAAATGACTTGCTCTTGTAACATAGTGCTCTGGAGCTTGTACTCTTTCAAAAATACAGGGCACCAGGTCTCCAGCATTTTTGTGAAAGATCCTTCTTAACAGAGGCCACAGTTGAAATCAGGTGAGATTTTATGTGTATGTATATGATTTTATATGAGGTATGTATAGGTGCATATGTGGAACAGAGTTGAAAGGATGGTGTTAGTAGTGAGGGACTTACACTATCCTTGTCATTTGGAAAGGGCATTCAGCTTGTCACTGGTTATTATCTAAGCTCCTTTGTTTTCAAGTTGTAAAGTATCTCAAATAGCAATTCCTGATCCCTTGCCCACATTCCTTTCTTTCAAATTCCTTCCTAGGCTTCTGCCTTACAAAATGTTATGCATCTTCCTAACCTTCCACATGGAGCAAATGGCAATCCCTCTGGCAGAGCCCCAGATTTACGACAGTGGCTTGGAAGGTGCCCTGTGCAGGGCTGAGAGGAGTGGTAATGATTGCTGCCACAGCACTGACATTCCCCAGCAGGATGAGCTGGGCTGGGGAGAGAAACTGGGAATGAATAGATTGAGGACAATTCAGGTTTCAGCCTTACACCAGCATTTGAGGTTGTCCAGCAGAGACAGCAAGGAGGAGGAAAGAGGAACATGCCAAATAGGAATATAAATCCCAGACACTGCATCGCTGTCACGGCTTGTGCTGCCACACAGAAAAAGGCTGGTGTGATGGTGGGGGTTTAAACTGGCTGGAAGGAATCCAAGGGAGCAGGGAAATTTACTGGGAAAGCGATGAAGTGCTGCAAGGAAGAAAGGAGAAGGACTTCTGGAAAGTCTTTCTCACCTGAAAAATACAACAAATATCACTTTATGGCTGAAATTCTCTGTGATCAATGTCCCAAAGCTATTGTTCAGCAAAGAAACAAAAGGGAAGTCTGGTCACCTGACAGTGCCCTGATGCACTTGACAATTCTATCAACCAGTCAAACAATGAAAATATTAATCTCTTTTTAAACTGTGCCTGACATTTAATATAGGCTGACAAAAAATATTAATGCTATGTTCCATCCTCTCAAGTGAAAACACAAATGAGCATGTTAACCATTTTTCTCATCCCTCTGTGACTGTTAGCAGAGCAGATCCCAGTGGCTGGTTTTCCTCTAGAGAGTTCATGAGACCAGACCAACTGGAAAGACCAGAGAAAACACAAAACAATTTTAGATTTTATGCCAAATGCAGATTATATTGAAAGACCTAAGTAACTTTTTAACCAAGCTTTTTGCACAGAATTGATTTCAGGTATGATACTGTACCTTTCTGGTGCTGCAAGGAATCCACAAAAGTATTTCCTGGTTGGGTTAGTCCATGGATAGGTGATCATATGTATATATAACCAGCACAGATAACTATGGCTAAGAATATGGAGCCAAAAAAAAAAAAAAAAAAGAAAGGGTAAAAAAAAAATTTAAAAAATATTATCTAGATTCACTTATCTTTTTCTTCTGAAAGACTTTATTTCCAGCAGGCATTCTGAGAGAAGGCTGCAATGGTAAACTGTCAAAAAAAAGATCTCATTCTTAGCTGTTTAACTGAGATCTATAATATCCTCACATGTCAAGGATGTCAAGGACTGAGTCAGTGCCTACATTCAGTTTGCTCCCACACTTGAAATGAACACCTTCTGAAGAAAGCTGTACTTCACTGCTGCTAAAGGAGTGACACAGATACAGAAAACAACAGGGCTCCACTGCAGATAAACATTGAGGCCCAACATTGCTTCTTGATGCATATACAGTGATCATTAGCTCTAAATATCACTAAGTGTTGTCTACACTAATGGTCTTCCTATTTCTGAGAGAGACTATTCACAAGAGCATGTAGTGACAGGACAAATGGTGGATGGCTTCAAACTGGAATAGGATAGGTTTAGATTACATATTAGGAAAATATTATTTTCTGTGAGAGTAATGAGGGATTGGAACAGGTTGCCTAGAGAAGCTGTGGGATGCCCCATCGCTGGAAGTGTTGAAAATGGTTTGATGCGGCCCTGGGCAACTTGTTAGTGGAAGGTGTTCCTGCCCATGGCATGGGGTTTGGAACTGGATTATCTCTATAGTCCATTTTAACCTACAGTGTTTATGATTCTTATATGCTGAAATCCAAGTTAGTTGATCACCAGTTCAAGCCTTTCTCACAGCATTCTTTTTTTCTGGAGAACAATTTCAGAAGAAATACGGGAACTTTTTATATTTTCTTTTTTCTTTGATTAAGAATCACTTGTTTTTTTTGTTATTCTGTATTTCTGAAGGTAGTGTCTGGCCTCTTGGATAAGACAGGACAGTCTAACTGCTTGCAGCACTGAAACAAGGGGAACATAAATAACAAAGATGAAAACTGTAAATAGACCAACACTGAAATTAAAGATCTCAGCACTTTATGCGGAGCATATAATTAACAGAAGCCTATAAACCCAGGTATTGACCTCATTTCGTGGTTGCAATCTGTAAATTGAACCCCGCTGGTCAGCGGGACCCTCAGTTCACAAACCAGCACTAAACCAGCACTACCTTAACTCCCTCCTGCTCCGGCCGATTTGTTCTTACGCGTTTGCTCTCGGAGGCCGGGGCTGCCCCGGCTTTGTTTGCACCGATGCAGCGGCAGGGGGCTGCTGTCCTTGCAGGGCCCGCCGTGCCCTCCGTGCCGCCGCCGCCGTGTCCCCAGGGCAGGACGGGGACACCGCGGGCCCCGCTCCCCCCTCAGGCGCCGGGCCGGGCGGCCGGCAGGTGGCGCTGTCTCCCCGCGGAACCGCCGCCTTCCCGAGGAATCCGGGCGGGATAAAACGGGAGAGGGGGAAAATTTCTTCTCTAGCAGTGTTCGATGGACTCTGGGCAACCTGGTCTACTGGAAGTTATCCCTGCCCACGGCAGAGGGTTTGCACGAGGCGGTCTTTAAGGTCCCCTCCAACCCAAATAAGTCTGTGATCCTATAAAGCAGATTTTTTAAAAAAAATATATTTTATACTTCAGCAGCTGATGCAGATGCTCACCCGTCAGACTGAATATAACAATACTGATCAACTAAGAGTTTAAGAGTTTTTCAAGAAATATGTAGACATTTCTTACAAAAATGCTCACTGCAGAGATGTGAGAAAGCAGAACACTGTCTATTTTTTACAGAAATATTGTCTACTGCAGCATTTTCATATTTCTGGAAATTGTTACTTGACACTTAAAAGCAAAAAAAAAAAACCCCACCCAAACCAAACAAATAAAAACAAACTGGCAATTCTAAGACATTCCAATTTTCAGAATTAAAATATTCAGCATTTTCTGAAAAATCAAGCATATGGTGTTTCATACCGAGAACCCCAGATTACTGGTTACTTCTGAAAAACTAAGCCTGTAAGTGCTGAACCTCTTACTGCCACTCTATTCACTGATAAAAATAAAGTAGCTCATATTGCCATCTGAAATATTTTGGCCTTTGGAGCAGACACAGATCTGCTGTCTCATGAGATCATGGCTAAGTCACCAGTATTTATTCAAACCTTTGGTTTTTCACTGGCCGAGCCTCAAAGGATCTGTGTTTACCTTCAGCTGTTAACAACCACCCAACTGGAAAGCAACATGGGAAATGATGCTCCGTGCTTGGTTTCAGAGTCAAACACCTTCACAGCTTGAGGAGGAAGGAGAAAAGAAAGGTGATTTGGGCATGGGTTTGGTTCATCCTTTTGTACATAATGGGGCCCACTGAGATTTTTGGATCTGGACTCAAGCGGCAATGAAATGAGGGAGCTTCAAGATCCAGGCTCTCAGTTTGGTTTGGATCTACCCCTGTCCTTTGAACTGTTTGTGTGTTTACTTGAAAGTTGTCCAACTTGTCCACATTTTTTGAATCTGGAAAACTGAGCCAAAAATGTGACCAACTGTCTCTTTTGTGGCATTTGACAATTTCGGTTCTCAATAGAAAAAAGAAGTGAAGTCTGCGTGTTTCAAAACTTCAGGCACTTCAGCTGACAATTAGAGTTGGTTGGTAACAAGGACAAAGAGGTGCAGATGTGAGCCTACCTGAATGGTCATGGCTGTCACCTCCCTTCTTTGCTAGACTCAGGATACCAATAGTGTGAAATGTTCTTATGGGAAAAAATCTTTTAGAGGGGACAATGTTAAGACAGCATGTCCCCATAGATGCTTCAGACAGAAATAGACTTCCCTACTCCTTGATTCCCCATAATTTCCATTTTGAGCAAGAAAGTTAAATGAAACAGAAAACTATTACATGTGCCTCTAGTTTTCTAGGCATTTGAAATAAACTCCCACTGGCTTCAGAACAGTTTTAAATGTTGTTGTTTTTTTGTTTTTTGGGTTTTTTTTTTTTAATTTAATTTCACCTTAATTTTAATGCATTGTTTATTCTTCTACCACCACCTAAAAGTACATTCAAGTAAATTGTAATTAATTGTAATTAATAATAATTAATTGTAATTAATTGTAACTAATTGTACATAAAAGTACAATTAAGTAAAAATTATCAGAGCATCTGCACTGGTCCATATTTTTATAATCCTTTCATAACTACACATTATTTTGATTTGAATTCTTACTCTGTGTCATTTTTCTTACTATGATAGTGCTCATAATCAATGAAACATGATTTTGAAAGTATCTGGTATTCTGATATTATTTGAATGTTTAATTAAAATCTAACAGTAGTCATTGCATGATTTCATGTTGCTCATATAATTTCACTTCCTACCTACTCCAAGTTTTTCTAATTTATTACAAGCCTATTTGTGTCCACAGCTCCATTTAAATCTACTTTTAACAATGGGAATCCACTGTGTTCACTTAAAATTGCACTGAAGTAAATATTTGCACAACTGGAATCCGAAGTCTATGCAGGTTTTCCTTACATAATTTATAAAGTAAGTTAGGGATGAAAAGTGAAAACTCAATGTTTATATTGTACTAAGAAAACCACATGTATCAGGTGGACTTCAGGCACATGCCAGGGGGGCAATGGCATACACAGATGTCACTTATAGTCATGACACTGTAATTTTTTGGGAACCTGTGTTCAGCAGCTGCATGTGAAGTTAGTTTTAAGAAGCCTCCTGGAATTAAATCTGTGTAGCAAATCTCTGCAGATAGCAATCTGCACTGTGTGGTGTCAAAAGAGCAGGTAGTTTAATATTTTTCTCTTCAACATGCAGAGCAACTACTCAAAAGCTTTCTGGGAACTTTTCCATGTTACTGATGCTACATACCTTTCACAAAGTAGTTGAATGATGACTATAATAAGTCAAAGATAGTAGCTAGAAATATAAGAAACAGGGTCACAGCTTATTTCTCTTCTAAAACAGAATAAATTGCTTGACGCTTCAGGATGAAGAGCTTTAAATTTGCAGAGTGGATTTGCTTGAGCTGACAGCCTTTGAAGAGCTTGACCTGAAACTTGTATGCTCCTGTTCCACTGCCAGCCCAGCCCCATAACTCACCCTGAGAGAGAGTGACAGCCTCACCTATAAAATTATGTCCTCTCCTCACTAGTGAGCTCAGGATTAGTCTCCTTGAAAATGTTAACTGAGGTTTGAAGGTATCACATGGCTTCCTGGGGCAGCAGTGGTGATGTTTGTGGAACCATTCACTGTCTCAGGGCTAATCTCCAGGATAATTTAAATTAACCTTACAGATCTCTGGAAACCCCATTCTCCATGATGGACTATCCCTCTTATATCCCGTCTCAATCTTAAAGGTTTAACCCAAGCTGACATCATGATGTTATATCAAAAGCCTTAAACTGATATATATCTAAATAACCTTCCAACCTTCCTTGATTATACTTTACCTTTTGCTTTAAAGTCTCTTCACCCCCTCACATAAACACTATATCTACTGTGAATAATGTTAACCAGAGAAAGCAGGACATTTTGACACCGTCTTGTGTTTACTTTGTCACAAGACAGATCGCTGTGGCAAATAGATGTGATGTATCAAAGAACTCCCCCTCCTTGTGTTTGGGAAGGTTTTGAAATCGATCAGCCCAGGGTGGGAAGGAAACAGGGGTTTTACCTTAGCAAGGTATCTCAGGAGCAGATTTTGGCTTCTGGCATGAGAAGCCAAATTATTCTCTGTTAGTAAAAGTATTTATAGTCACCATTACAACTTCAGCTGTGGAGTACATGGCCAAAAGCCATTAGAAGCATAGAGAAACATGAACTAAAAGTGCAATTCCAGTCCAAAGCTGGAGTAAAAGAAATAAATCATGCTTTGTAGAGATATTTTAAAAAATTAGCTTGTCAAAAATTACGCAAACAGCCGCTTTTTTTTCTTTTTTTTTTTTTTCTTTTAGAAAGGTGCTTTGCTCCTGCGAGAAAGGAGTTTATGTCTTAGGGATTTTTACACAGCAGCCAAGGTAATTCTCACAATGTGCCTCCTGCTGAGGTGGGTGCCACCCACTGCACTAACAAGCCCTCGTGTCCCTCCCCAGCCCAAGGCTCAGCAGAGGGATGCTGCAGTGAAGAAGGCTGGCAAGGTCTCAGCATTCTTTGGGCCTGTAAGAGACTCTCCTTACCTGCAGACTTATTTCTAATGTCTCACCTCACCTGACTCAATCTACATCACCTGGGCCTTCTCACGGCCCGCTGCGTGTTCACCACCAACAGGCTTAGGACAAAGAAGCCTCAAGAGTCATTCCACTGGTTTCTGTTATGTAAGTGGAAAATCTTATGGTAAATAGAATGTCTTGAGGGGGAGGAAGAGACCTAGGTGAGGTATAGTCATTTTTTAGGCAGGTGCCCCCCCATCCCCCCCGCCCTTTTCCATGCCTGTGTTTGGACCACACTACAAAAAAGGTGAAATCACCATAAAAACAAAAGATTACCCAACTCCTTGGTACTGTTCAAGTTGTTGCTGCTCTCACTGAATCATGGCTGAGAAGTTTTTACTTCTTTACAATATTGAACAGGTTGAAGACCAGTTACAGAATAAACAAACATTTTGAACCTAAGAAAGACAGGTCAACCATCATGTTTCCAGCAACTGTGAATGTTTTTACTTCCAACCTTCTTTTCGAGTCCTAGTGTCAATGATGGAGCAATAAAAGCAGCTGCAAAATAATGATGCAAAGAGGCCATGTGTCTTATGGTTTATGTACAAGACAGAAGCTGACAGAACATTAAAGACTATAACTGTCTGGGAGGCACCAGCCTTGGGAGAACATTTTTTTTCCATTTCCATGTTGGTTATGCCCTGGGGAATACTTGTGGGATTGTTTCTCTGGTCTCTGTGATTTCACAATTATGCAATCTACCTCCAGGGATATGATCTGTTGACTCAAAAAATAAACTAAAAATCTAAATAAAAGTGAACACAAAGGTACCACAGGAAAATAGATTTAAGGAGAAAATGTGGAAATTTCCAAGCATTACTACAAAGATCACTAAACTTAGCCACACATTTCTTCTACTTAAATATAGGGCTAAGTGGAAGCAGACAGTGATGTGATTGCAAGTCTTTGTAAAGCCAGTCTTGTTGTCCAAAGTGGCTTTAAGCCTAACCCTGAGCTCTTTTGCTCTGTGTCCCATCCACCCCAAGGAGCACTGATGTGTGATATATTTGATCTAGGAATCCTCTGAGTAGTATAACTTCCCTGTGGTATTATCCTTAGGCATGCCAACTATGCCTATTCACCTGAGTACTTCACCTGCACTGGTGGTAGCTGTAGCTTCCTTACGCCAATGCAAAACCACTGGCAAACTGCTCCAAGGAGCAGCTACAGATTCCTTCAAATTGCTCTGAAGTTTTGTCTTTTTGACCTGTTGGTAGCTCTTGATCTTGAAGAGCAGGAAGTCAGGTCAGGCCCTACTTTCAGCTCTTGCACCTATCAGATGCTTTCAGGGCAAAAAGAAATCCAAATTGTCCCTTGATCTAATGGATGTGGACAACTGCTGTCTAATTAAATATCAACTGTTTGAGGGGCAAGGTGATCTGCTCTTTCATTCAGACACTGGGTGACTTAATGGCTATAAATAAAAGGCCCTTTAAAAGTTAAAATCACTTCGCTGCAGTGTTTCATAGACTCAATATTCTGAAAGCAATGAACACAAAAAATCACACAGCATTATCTGTCTCACACACATCCCAGATAATGTAAAAAAAAATTACTTCTTTCTGTGTGAAATGGAATGGGAAGAGATTGGAGGAGAGTCCTCCTCAGTGTTTGTTGCCTTTTCCACATCAAAAGGTGAGGTTAGTCCCAAGGGTTTTATGTACAACTGGCAAGAATCATGCAAGAGCCCAGGATCTTGCAGTGTTCTGTTTTGGGGTTCCCAGCACACGTAGGACATTGACTTTTGGAGTCCAAAGGAAGGCCAGCAAAATTATTACAGGGATGGATCACCTCTCCCATGAGGAAAGGCTGAGAGAATTGGATTTTTCAGCCTGGAAATAGATTTTTCAGCTTAGGTGTGACTTAATTGTGGCCTTCTAGTACCTAAAGGGAGCCTGCATGAAAATATCTAGAGGGACATTTTACAAGAGCATGTAGCAACAGGACAAGGGGGAATGGATTCAGACTAAAAGAGAGTAGGTTTAGATTAGAAATTAGGAAAAAATTCTTTACTGGGATGGTGGTGAGACACTGAAACAAGTTGCCTAGAGAATTTATTGATGCCATATCCCTTCAAAGCCAGGCAGTATGGACTCTGGGCAGCCTGGTCTGGTGAAAGGTGTCACTGCCCATGGCAGGGGGTTTGGAACTAGATGGTCTTTAAGGTCCCTTCCAACCCAAATCATTCTATGATTCTGTGATTCTATTATTCTGTGATTTTGTGCAAGATGAATGGTCTGAACAGTCAATGAGGTTGTTTACTTATGCTTTTTTACAAAAATAGTCTTATTTCAGAAAGTGCTGACAATTTTCTTTCCCTGTGCTCAAATTCAACTCCTGATAACACATGTACTAAAAATCAATTTAAAAGACAAGAAGTCTATGTAGTCTAGGTGAGGTTATAAATAAAGTGATAAATTTGACAGTCAGTATAACTGAGGGTGTTTCTAACTGCACTTACAAGCATCCTTCCCACCGCCTGCCCCAGGGATCCTCGCTGTGGTGCAAGTGATCTCACAACCATTTCCTTCAGTCCGTGGTGGATTTGGCCTAAATTTCAACTACATTTCTGGTTTTTGTTCTGGAATCACTAATAGTGAGTCAAGGAATCAGTTCAAATGCCATGATTTATGTGAGAGTTAAATGCCTCTGAAAGGCAGTGCAACTGCTTCTCAAGACTGATTGCTGTTGCGATGTTTGGTGTTTTCCTTAAACGTCCCAAGGAGAGTTTCATGAGAATCCAGTTACTCTAAATTTAAACTGAAACAGATCAAATTTATAGGTCCTCAAAAATTGTGAAGGAAACATTAAAAGAGAGGCTTTTTAATGGTTTAGAAGCCAAAGAACCAAATATTTAAGTAAAGGAACTGAATGTTTAGCATTTGAACGAGGATTTAAAACCCATCTCTGCTGCTTTTAAGATAATGATTTATGAAGGATTGCTTTGGTCATGCTGAACAAAGCCCTGGGCCCTGAGGCTATATATCCTCTGTGCTTGCTTTGCTTCCTTCAGGAAACACAGTTTTACTCCAGAGTTTAGAGACTCAGAAGGGTTTCATCTCATCTGACTTTGGTGATTAGATAGATGTCTATGTGTAACAGAGATGTCCCCATTACAGTTGTCAACCTGAATAACTCTTGAGTGACTACAGCCTTCTGCAGGATGAGAAAGACCTGTTGGAGAAGTGTCCTCATTGTGTACAAGAGGAAAAATCTTGTAACAACCATGTGCAAGCTGAAGCCCTGGCACAAGGACAGAAAGCAGTTAAAGTAGGATGCTGAAGGAAAAGGGTCAAAGGGGCTGACAGGAAGAATGGCTTGGGTACCACGGGCTGCAAATATCCAAGGTGGGCACATGGCTCATGGGAGCCCTGGAGGTGAGCTGTGGCGAGTGTGTGTGTTTGGGAGGCTGTGGTCCTGAGGGCAACCCATGGCAGGGCTTGCAGATGGGCTAGGGAGTTCACTGCCTGCACTGACATCACAACTGCTCCAAGGAGCAATCCCTTTTAAAATTGCAAAACCGTATCCTGTATCAAGGGCAGGAAGAACCAAAGCTGGCAAGGATGGGGAAAGTATGGCAACAACAAGCTCCATGTGGTAATGCACAGGAGATGAGGCTCCTGAAGAGCTGTTCTGTCCCTGCTGGGATGAAAAGGAGTAGTTTGGTTTGCCCTGATTTCCTAAAGCAGGCCCTGGGAGGGAGATTCCTGAGCTGAGGCACCTGTTGTGTGGTGTGTGAGTACCTCTGGGGCTCGTCAGAGGGAAACCCGAGGTGTGGCAGCGGATGCAGGAGTGTGGCTCTGCAACAGGATTGCTGAGTTTCTTAAACTTAGTCTGCTTGTGCAGCTGCTCTTCATTGAATGAGAAGCAAGAATAAACAGCTTGGATCAACTGTGGCCAAGGCCATGCATTTACTGCCTGCCTTTAACAGTTTAGAGCAAATGAAAAATTTGTTTTGTAAGAAACATGCTTTATGTGTTGACCCAAATAATACAAAATAGATGTGTCTGTAGAGTATAAGACAGTCCAAGCTGGTGGTGAATCCTGTTAACTGTTATTTGCAGGCTATGTCACCCATGTGTTTTGAGTGCTCAGATGGCATGAAAGGCTGTAACTCTCAAAACTGAAGCAGTTCACCATAGTTGATTAATCTTTTGGCATAGACCTTTTTTCAAGTGCTTTATTCTCTGGGTGCTATTTTTCACATTTTGTCTTTTAAAATCTACAATCACCCAATGGGCTCTCAGAGACAATGACCTATGACTCATGTAACCATTGACAGACTGTTTTGGAACAACTCACAAAAAGCTGAAATGCATTAAACTATTCAGTTAATACATAAATAGAATACAGGGTCAGTTTGCAAGCCATTTGTTAATAGACTAAAGGGCTCCCTTCCCACAAAAATAATTTAAAACATGATTTATCCAGCTTCTTCCAGAGCAATTAATTCTTTCCAGAATCTCCTTGATGTGAGTTACAGATGTAAAAGCTAGTCTGGCTATAGCAGTCAAGGACAACCTTTTTGCAGGTTTTGGATAATTTCTTCTTCTTCTGTGCTTGCAGAAACCTAGCTGACTGTGGTAACCTGGCATGCAGATAAATTTTAAGAGTGCCCTTTCTGTTGGTTCAACGGTGGAGCTCCCTTAATTTTGAGGTATTTGGCATTTTATGTCTACACAGGAGTTTCTGGAGAATTGTGGTGATCCTGGTTGAGCAGGCTGATAAAGTAGAGTGGAAGTTCTTTATATAAATAGGCCAAATGCTGAGGTTGTGATCAAGAAGTTAGTCAAAGGATTGGATTTGACTGAAAGATAATTGGAAAGTAACTTCTCCACATTTGGTTGTGTTGAAAACTCTTTTGTTGTTCTGAGTACATGCCAGATACCACTGTAGAATGGTAGAAATGCCAGCTAACTGCTAAACTGCTTTCCCCCCACACCCATTTTCCCTGCACTGCAATTAAGAATATATATCAATATATAGGTATCAAGGAGATCAGAGGCTAATTTAGTCCACTATTCTGTTTTCAGTAGCATCAAATGGCAGATGTTTACAGAGGTGTAAGAGAATAGGGCAAATAGATAGTTCAGTGTCTGTTTGCAGCTCAGGGTCCTACTCACTTAGACAAACTCTCTGGTTTTCTGATACCCCTCAATGGAGCTTTTTCCCCTGAGTTGTACAGTCAGTGCTTAATCCCCTGTAACCTCTCAACATCCATTATGTTCTAGGGATTTACTAGAGATAGGGCTAAGCTTCTTTTATTAATTTTGAGTATAATTCTGGATATTTTTAATTGATGCCACAGAATTTTACTATCTTGTGTAACAGCAAACATTTGCTTTCCATTCAACGTCATATCACACAAGATTTTGCAGATTGCGATTTTACTGCTCTGATTGCCTCTTTTTCAGACTAAGCATTTGAATCTATGTTGAAGACATCTGATCTATCATTTATATCTTTCCATCTCCACTTCTAATATAGACATTATGTCTCATTACTGGTACATGTAGCTGAATGTGCCAAAAATGTTACTCTGTAAATTTGAATTATTGGGTTTATCTGATAAAGCTGGCTGCCAAACCAAAAACTTACTTGTCAGATTTGTAGATCTGACTGTGGATCCTCAAGCCTGAAATGCTCCCAGCCTCTCCACAGTAGCAGAGTAGTGCAGTGCAGTCCATGCTGGCTCTCTATACCAGGCTCTTAATGGTCACATACATTGCCCTGGCAGTCTCTTCATATGCTCTGCCACATATTTTCAGCCAAAACATGAGCAAACATAACTTTGCACCTGCCTGTTTGCAGAATGCAAATTCTCTCCTGCCCTGCCCCAGCAGCCCTTGGGCTGCCAGAGAGCACAGGCTCCAGGGACACTTCCCTGGCCACATGCTTGGGAGAAACCCATTAATATCCATTATCTAGGTGTCTAGGGGGAGAAACCCCCTGTTGTGCTGGGGCTCCCTCAGCTCTGCTGCCTTGGGGCTCCTTCTGAACCTGGTGAGAGCCAGTGGGCTACTGGCAGAGCAGGCTGGGGGCTGTGGGTAATCTGAAGTGCAGATGTGATTAGGTGCAAACTGCAGCAGGGTTTGGGGAGGACGGATGTGACTGGAGAGGTGGAATACACACGTGGCATTATGTCACCGAGAACAGCTGGCCTTCACTATATGGTTGTAATTTTGCATATAATTACATAAGTTCTTTCTGGTCTTACAAGGCTTTTCTTTCAAAGGTCAATCGTGCTGTCCAGATAGGTTTTTCTAATGCTTTAGTATTTAATTATGATACCACAGAACTATGAAGGATGTACTACTGGATTACCTATCAACATCTATCCTAAATGATCCATACTGTATACAGCAATGTATTTTGAAAGGAAATACAAGACTGAGACAAGCAATCAGCTTTTGAAAGAAATACTTTACCTTTTTGTTTTAAAAGGTAAAGGAAGTTATAAAGATTCATTATTTTTCACACATGGTTGTGCTTTAAAAGGCATCAGATGGACAGAGCCAAGTTTCACAGCGAGATGGAAATCACTGGCATCCTCTATAAATCAAGCTTTCCTTTCTTTTACTCTCCTGAGCCAGGTGCTCCAAAGGGTTACCACTAGGAGTTAAATCTTTCCAATGGGAAAAAATAGCAGTACATAAAAACATATAACTTGCAAAAAGAGAGAGTGTGTCAAGCTTTATGCCTTGAAAACTTGTCAAACAAAACCAGAGTTAAAGCTTTTCATTCAAACTGTAAGCTGTGAGTTTCCTGGGACCACAGAGGTCATTTTGCAGGTTCCTAGTCAAGATGGAGGATCTCTGAAAATTTCCTGAATAGAAAGTAGGAAAAAACTAGAAATGGAAGAGCATATTTTGAAGGAAAGTAGTAAAATTTAATAAATTATTGAGATTATCTGATAATTGTGGGTATTAATGAGGGTGCAGCCATGCTCTCCTATAACATTCCCACATTTGGTTGATAATGAAATCTGGATGAATGAAGGTGCTGTAACTCCTTATCACAGAGCTATGACTTGCTTATTTTTGGCATATGAAAGGAGCCAATCACTTATCAATCATAAACATTACAGGCTCTTTCTCATCTACAACATTATTTGAATTAAGTTTGCTCTGTCATTAATTCCTATGTGAAGCAAAGATGTTCCTTCTCATCACTGTACATTGGTCCTGAAGCAACTGAAATGAAATATCCTATGTAATCATAAACAGAACCAACTTGTGTGACACTTTTAAAATGAGGATGCAGTGGGTATTGAGATGAGCAAAGGCCTGGCAACGTGAAGTGAATCCTTTTTTGGTTTTGACAGTTTTAACAAGGAAATGGACTGTATTTTTTTCTGTATTTTCTGATTACTTTTGATGACAGGGGACAATCATTGTAGATTTTATCTGCCCATCTGCTTCTTTCGTTGGTGAATAGAGAAGGAATTTTTTTTTTGAGTCTGATCTAATGTACCAACTGTATTTCCCATAACT
The DNA here is from genome assembly GCA_013396995.1 of Dicaeum eximium. Taxonomy (NCBI): domain Eukaryota; kingdom Metazoa; phylum Chordata; class Aves; order Passeriformes; family Dicaeidae; genus Dicaeum; species Dicaeum eximium. Next base: position 321,754 of record VWZP01003416.1, read on the forward strand.
TTTTTATACTGTCCAGGGTACAGAAACTATCTAGACACTATGAAAATACCAAAACTTCATGGAAGCCTTCACTGTGGTGTTGTTTAGAAGATAGGTGCCTGGGATTACCTACCTCAGATAAATCAGTGAGTCATAGAGAATCAAACAGTGGGGAAAATCAAATGCTTCAAGTAACTTTAGTCTGGTTTCTTGGAGGAGTTAATAAGTGTGTCAGAAGAAATATGCAGTGAATGTAGGAGAAGCTTGGCTAAACATGTTATAGTCATATGCAACAAATAAAAAGTTGTATGAAATAAAAGATTGCATGTCAGACCTGAAATGGTATTATTCTCAAGAAATGCTTCAAAGTAATTTAAGAACTAATTGACTGAATGGTGACTGAAATATATCTCATAGCCAGGCAAAATATTCACTCTCATAACGTAAAATAGGGATCCAAAACAATCCTTGATGAAATCAATGAAATATATACAGCATTGACTGTATTTTTGCATGAACAAACCTTCCTTCTGAGGCAACACAATTTTCACATGAAAACCTGCTGTGAACACAAACAAGAGATTAAAACCCCTGTGAAGAGATACAAACCCCATTTTATTGTTTCAAAATTAAATTGAAGTTTAAAATAGGCAGACTACACAGATCTTACTGAACTCTGTAAAAACCTTCTGTCCTCAAGCTAACATAACCCCATGGAGGTAGAAACAGGAGCTCCCACCACAGCAGCCTGTGTCAGTAGTTTCAGTGTCATGTTTTGTGGGAAGATCATAAATTAGGTATATATAATTGTGTTAATGTTTTCTGCAGGAAAATAGAGAGAAAGTGGCTAATTTGTTGGCTGATAGCATTACACCTAAAGCTATTCTATGGGCTAAACCTATTTTCAAAGTATTGTTATTACCTGTAAGGAAATCTGCAGCACGGTTTGCTGGAGGTCAGTAGATACAGTGGGAACACGTTTAATGCTGAATGTTTACCAGAGGGTCATGCAGTGAAGAAACAGCAACTTCTTTATCTGCAAAAGCAATTAGATAGCAGTCTCACAAGTTCCTTGGTTGCTGAGAGGTGCTCAGAGAAACACACTGCTTTCTCTTCACACCTGTCCTGTGTGGCATCTGACAAACAGTAGTGAGCTATTAGCAGTTATTGACATTTGTCAACTCTCTGGTTTTCTAGCAGGAAAACGGAAATGACAGCAATCATGCCCAATTTAGTTTCTCATGATGTCAGGACTTCATGGACTCACACACACATCAAGAAGCACCCAGAAAAGGTTTACAGATGTGCAGAAGGCAGTCAGCTATGACAGTGATGTTGCCAATGTTGCACATGGATCAACTAACGATTAAGATATCAAAAGCGATCACCGTGGCTTACTGACAGCGGGCTCAATTGTTTGCACCTGTTTCCCCTGCATTACACATGAGTCTGGAATGGATTACGCTGCCTTGTGCTAGACACATTTCACCTTTCCACACCATGATATACTCCAGCAACATCTCTGCTAAAGATCAGGCAACTCACTTTACGGTAAGGACCAGGAAAAAGAATGGGACAATTTGTTGCCTGTTTTCTCCCTGGTGAAAGATTTCAATTGCTATGGTGATTTAAAAAGGACATATTGGCTTAAACAAGAACTTATTGCTCCTTCTCTGCAGAAATCAGGTACTAACTGCAAGCCATTCAATCAGACCTGACCACTTAAATCCAGAAACAGACCTGAACTAGGCCTCCCATGAATTAGAATTAGCTCTTCTGCTTACCATAGTATCTGTAAAGAAACTCTGAAAACTTTGAGGTCAGATATGTAGCATAGACGAATGTCTGATCAACCACTTTTGATCAAACCAATCCAGCACCAACAGAAATAAAGATGCAGCAATTCAGATCCTTAAGGGGAGTCCATAAACCTCAGAGCAGCACAATTTTCTTGGACTTGGCTTCCAGGTTACCCAAACTAGTGAAATTTAAACTGCACCAGAGATGTCTGATTATGCTGCCATCTGCCCCCTCTTGTAATATGGGCACGATTTCCATATCAGATGGGAGCAAGCTGCTGGGATCAGGCTGCTGGATGCATGCACAGATTTTTTTCAGTGATTATGGTGTGGAATTATCAGCCAGGAATTATGGCTCATTTGTCCAGAAGTTCTTATCAAAAATCTGGTTCTGGTAGAGGGCTGGTGAGCAGACTGGGTTTGGGGATTTGAATTATAGTTGACTGAGCTTCACCTCTTGCTAGGCTGAGGCTTTTTTCATCATCTATTCAGAAACCAGAAATATATTGTCAGGGAAAGCCAGTGTCAATTCAGAAATGGTTTTCTATGAAAACAGGCTAAATTGACAAATAACGTTCAGAACAAGTAGTCCAGCTGTGTGTCGTGTACCAAATGTAGGGGCTGACATGCCAGTTACTAACACAGCTTTTGTGTGAAGTCAGCAATGAAAAGGCATAAACCAAGCACGAAGAACTTCACAATGAATGGAACATAGTGTCACATTATTTTCTTGAGAAGCATCAAATCAAATAACATAATGGAATTTCTAATAATTTACATTTTTTCTGCTACATGGTGTTGCTACCTGTCACAGACTTCTACATGTTCATAATTAGCTACTGCTTCATTTTAGGAAGTGATTTACTGGAACAAAATGAAAAAATCTTACCTTAAGGTATTTCAAGTTTTGCTTTATCAACACATTTAGCTTACTGTGATTAACACACATTTCTGTTCCATTTCTTTACTTTGTGGTGCTTTGTCTTAGTTTGGTAGATCCCACAGGAGTGGAAGGGGACATTTAAACGACAAGACTTTAAAATGAAAACCCAGCTATTTTCACTTGTGCTCTTGTGGCTTCACAGGGCATAAACATCAGCACAGGCATTCTTTGAACGCATAGGGAACACAATATCCTCTTTGAAAACAGATCATGTCTTCTTAGACTGAGCTTCATCTCTTGTTAGGCTGAGGCTTTTTTCATCATCCATGCTGTAGATATGCATGGCTGGCGAGCACCATCCTCCATTGCTCTGGCTGGTGCTCACACCAGTTTGACCAGATGGACAAGACACGGCACTCAGAGAAGATGGATGCTATTCCCAACTTTGCTGCAAGCTGGCTGGTATTTTATCATTTTAGATCACTCTTTCCCAACTTATAAATTAAAAGGAAAATTATTAATTTGCTGTATAATAGGGGAAGAATTTATGAAAATCCTTGCAAAAGTCTGTAATTCTGTCAACTCTTACAGAATCACAGAATGGCTGATGTGGAACGGGGCCTCTGGAAGTCACCTGGTCCTACCCTCTGCTCAATCAGGGCCACTTAGAGCCAGTTGCCCACCACTGTGTCCAGAAGGCTTTGGAATATCTCTAAGGATGGAGACTCCACAAACTCCTTAGGCAACCCGTGCCAGTGCTTGCTCATCCTCACTCTGAAAATGTGATTCCTGAAGATCACAGTGGTTTTAGTTTGTGCCCATTGCCTCCACTGGACTGGAAAGAGTCCTCTTTGCACCCTCCCTTCAGGTATTTAAAAACATCAATGAGATTCCCTGAGCCTTTTTCTTCTCCAGGCTGAACAGTGCCAGCTCTCTGTCTCCTCATAGGAGAGATGCTCCAGCCCCTTCATCATTTTTGTGGCCTTGTGTTGGACTTTCTCCACAACATCCATATCTTTTTTGTGCTGGGGAGTGGTACCTGAAGGAACGAAGAAAAAAAAAAACCAAAACAAAAACCCAATCCATTTGACTTGTGTTGCAAGCTCTCTCTGAACTGGAAAGGTTTAATTCTGATGTCATACATACACTTCAAATCCAGAAGTTAACACATATCATAGTGTGAAATCAGCTACTATGTCTGAGTGAGCAAGTACTTTATGAGATTCTCTGGGATGTGTAAAAATAATATAACAGACTAACTTAAGGCAATGAATTTGAATATATCAATATTAATAATAACAACAACAATCAACAACAACAACAAGAGTAAAAAAAAATCACATTATTTTGCCATTGTTTTTATTTCTGTTTAGCATATAAGATACTGGGCAGACCTAGAGTTGACTGATAGACAGACAACAACTGGACTACAGTGGAGATGCTCAAGAAATTAAATCATGTTCAGAGTTTGGGGCTTTTTGTTGTGGGCACACATGGTTAAGAGGAACCAAGGATGCCCCATGGAAAAGGGAATGAAAACAAGAAAAACACCAGGATAATAGTAATTAGTAAGCAGCATAGTAGTATAGTAGAAATCTTACAATTCTGTGTTTTCTAGTGAAATAAAATAACCTCTTTTTGTGCATATATGGTATCACAACATCTAGCCCTTGGCCCTTAGGAAAAAAATAAGCCAATAGTAAGTTTCTATAGGGTTTTCTTTTCTTTCTTTTTTTTTTTAAAGTCATTTATATGCAACTGCTGCTGATTGTTACCTAAAGTCATTATTTTACAAACATTAGTAAAATCAGTGGGTCACAGAAATGGGACAGACATTAACTGAAGTACATGGTCAGATTACACAGATAAAGTGACATGCAAGAAGGCCTCAGACTATTGGGCCATAGTTCTAGGAAATATTTTTTTTTACAATTCAGAAAGATGAAGCCACTATTAGTGTATAAAGAATTCCCTTTATGCCATGCCACAGGTAAAACAGAAAGGAAAATGCACTATCCAAGTGGAAGTGCATTATTTATTTGGATGTTAAGAATTAGATTAGAATCTTGGTCACTAGCTTTCATACAGTCAAAATTAGTGGTTAAGTCATTGACTTTAAAGGGAGTTAGGAGAGTAAAAGCTGTATTTTTACTTCATATATATCTACACACACACATAATGAATAATGGGATGTGGATGACTCTCCTCACAGAAAAATGAAAACATTAATAATGTCCCTTACAAATGTGTCCTACAGAATATTTTCTTACAGTGACAGGGGAAAGGAATAGCTCATTTTTTAAAAAAATCGACATAGACAGTTTTGCAGGTCAAGGTATTTGGAATGCAGAAAGAATTTACAGGTCTTTTATATTCAGAAATTACATGTGATTCACTATTATTATAATTATTATTAATAATAATTAGTAGAATCAAGATCTTCCCCATTACCTCAGTTTTTGAGATAGAAGAAAAGGCAAACTGGCATGGCTCAGCAGAGCAGCTAATAGCTAAAGCCTAATTTAATGCAATTATATAAAACCTAGCAAAAAGGGAAAAGAAAACCAAGAAACTGTTACAAATATTTTGTGAGATTTGTTCAAGAGACCCTGGGATCCAAAGGCTTCACTTAAATCCTACGCAAGCTCTTAGATTTCACTACATGTGGTAGGAGGAACTTCCAAAGATTAGATATTTGTTGTGTGTGTACGCCTCCATACCTTTTGTCTGCTTTAAAACTGCCACCTACTAATTTCACTTGGTGCCTTTTAGATTGTGGTTAGGAACAGACAAGGAGCAGTTGATCTGTATCTGTGTCATGCCACTCTTTGTTTTGCAGACCTTGATCACAATCTGCCTCAGATGCCTTTTCCAGGCGGAGAAGTCCTTACTGATTCCTGTCTGGGCACTCCCCTCTCCCTCTGAGTATCTTTGTTGTTTTTTTCTGAATCTTTTTCCAGTCTATAATATCCTGTCTGAGAAGGGGAAAGATGTGGGCAAACTGCAGCTGTATGATGGCAAGCAGACCTTGCCTCCCCTGTCGAGGAGGGACACTGAGTGACACCTCTCTTTGAACAGAGCCCTGGGAACATCCCTGGTTACCTTCTTTGCTGTGAAAATGACTTTTTAGCACTAATTTCTGCTTCTATTACTCACTCTTGCTTATGCAAATGTTAGGGCATTCATTTGAAATGCTGTAATAGTTTTTATGACTCATGACATCCCTTTACAAAAACTGCTCACTCTTCTCTGGCAGCTCTCATTCCATGATTTTCTGATGCTGACTGAGTACGGAAAAGCTATAGGGGACACGTCCCAGGAATGTGCCCAAAAGCATCTTGCACAGATGCAGAACATTTGCATCATACTCAGGCAAAGCTAGAGATGGATTTTAACTCTCCACAGCAGGTAATACTTGAAAGAGTGTAAAAAGATAAATTTTCCAAAAATTGGCTGTTGCAAACTTTACTAAATAAAGTAAAAATAGATTTAGTTTAAATAAATTACACCCTAGATATGTAGCTGTTGTTACACACAAAACCTTTTGTTTATATATGCTATTATCTAAACAATCTATATTAAAAAAGTCAACCACTTCAATGATATCTCTATATTACAAATAGTTGAGGAAGTGCAGAGGAAACCATGGCCCTGCAAAATCTATACTTTCCTTTTGAACCTTCAAACCCTTGGACTTTGTTCTCATTTATTTTCTGTCAGTTTTCTAAGACTAGATCCAGACTATATGAATGAAGTTCCCTTTGCTCTAGCTGGATATCTGTTTCATATGTGGGGAACTGAGGCAGAAAAAGAGCAAATGAATTACTGAAGGTCACACAGGCCATGCAGAGCAGCAGGCGTGGAAGAGGGTTCACGTTTTCAGGCTCAGGTTAATGCTAAGCACAGGACCATGCTGCTCTCCTAAGTTAGGGCTAATTTCATCTACAATATTGGTAACAAAGGGGAGAAAGACATTTCAAAAGGGTAATTATTCCTCTCCAGTCCTATTCAAACTAGCTTTGTGAGCACAATCTAGTGATTGTGAACATTCACAGGGCTTCACTGCTGCTAAGGAAAAAAAATGTTGTTTGCCTCGGGGCTATTTGAGCAGAAAGAGAAATGTCTCACAGTGTTAGGAAACAGTCTGTCTTAGTCAAATGAATCATATATGGCCATAAGCTGTACAGATGTGTTGTGATCACTGTTTAATAATTGCTTTCAGATCAAATAATATTCAAGAGATTACTGCATCTGTAAGATGCTCTAAATAAAAGAACAGGACATTTTGTACAGACTGATTTAGAAAAGCAGGCTGTTATTTTTAGGCAACTTTTTGTACTTTATAACTGATGCACAGTGAAGCAGAATCTACATTTTTAGCACAAGAGGAATATAGATAATCTCAGTGCTCGTATGATTTTAATATTATTAGCTAAGTTTTCCTTCAACATGGTCTTGATTTAGAAAGCACCTGTGAAACTCCGCATTTTGTGGATCCTCTTCTGTTTCTCCTGGATGGTGTTTGTCATTCTGCACATTCAGTCATGTGCTGTGAGCATCAGTTAAATTATTTCCCCTGATTGTCTAAAACCATCTCATCATAGTACAGACTCGAATTAAGCACATTGCATATACTCATTTCTGTGAGTCCCATATTGAGTTTGGGAACTAACCAGCTACAGAAGCACCTACACAATAACCAGAGGATCAGCAGGTTTCAGCTCTGTGACCATTAGGTTTGTTTTGCTTTTCTTCCTCTCTCTCCCCCCCTGCTCTTTAGAAACAGGTGGTATTTATCTAAGCAGCCTGCACTGGGCAGCTGGCTGATGGCTCCCTCCAGCTGGACATCTTCTCTACATTTAGCTCAACCACACCTGCTTCAGATAGCAAACAAAAAATGTTTTCATCTCCTGTATCAGGAGGAAAGGGAGGGGAGGTGTTCGAGATGAGATGGGGGAGGGGATGTGAGGAAGAAGAGAATGAGAAATCCTGGGCAAATCACATCTTTTTCAGTTGTAATATTTTGTGAAGCCCATCTGGTCTTGTACCAGAGGAAAAAAAAGTGAAGTTCAAGAGCTTTTTCTTTTGCTCTGTTACACTACTCTCTTTAACACAGTTATTTCATTATCTCTTGCTATCATTTGATCAGATTTATCTTCCATTAAAACTTCCTTTCCCTTGAAGTAGACAGGGACATGAGAATGCATGCCTTTCCAAGCTTTTATTGTTCTGAATTAAGAAATGGTAGAATAGTCTCATGAAAGATTAATGACTTCCTGTAAGCATCTTTGTACCTGAGGACAAGCAATTACAAAAATATGTCCAAAAGAAAACAAGAAAGGATATTAGACTGTATTGGCCAGGTATTTCTTGGCAGACAGCAAGATTAGCTTGTTACACTGCCAGGATATTTAGAGCTAAGGCAACTTCTGTCTTGACCCCATGTATCATGTTTTGTTTTGTACATTAGTAGCAATGTTGTCTTTTCAAGACAAACTCAGACTCTGCAGATATTTTCCTTGATGCTTCATTGTACTTAAGTTGCCATTTCTGTGCTAGTACATTTTTCGAGAGATAGTTGTACTCAAAGCTAACACTGAAGGACTGAGAACAGTATATATGTCTCTGGAAATTTTTAATGCTTATCAATTCTTGTTTTCTTTCCATTTTTTTTTTAAATGTCATGGAGGAAATCTTCATCATGTCTATTTTGGGCTCATGAAGAGACTTAGGGCAAAAATCAGTAAAATTGCCTAAATCTTAAATAGTCTCTAATACTCTAAATACTGAAGGAAGCATTCACCATTTGATCGATTGTTTGTTGCAGTCTTTAGAGAAGTTGGAAACCAAAGACATTCCTGTTTCTCCAAAAAGTGCACTGACAGTGCAGCGTGGACTGATTTTTCTCCATTTATCCCACTAGTATGTTGGAATTAATGATGGCAAAACATTGCAGGGAGTCTGAGCTAAAGCTGTAAAATCCAGCAGAGTGGAGACTCTTTACCACAAGCTCTGATCTTGACAAATCATCTTGAGAAGGGCAGTACAGATGCCCATGGGATCACCTCTGTGACTGTCAGGTAAAATATTTGACAGGCACAGCCTTTGCATCTGGCTGTGCTGGAACTATGGAGACTCCTGTGAAATCCCCACTAGTGGGTCAGCTTATAATGACATTGGATCTATTTCCAGAAGTTAAAGGTGTAAAATTGCTGAATTTTGTAATTTTCCCCATAACCAAGTAGAAATTTACTGATTTTGAGATCTCACCTGGGGACCTGCATAAGCACATTCCTTAGGGACCCATTTTTCATTAAGACTGAGATTCTTCATTGAACTGTGCTGAGAAGTGTCTCCTTTGGAGAAGGTGCTATTCCATGCCCAGAGATGGGTGTAATAGAGCCTATTGTCGATGGATAAGAAAATGCCAGGACAGCACAGTGTATTTTGGAATCAAAGCAGTTTTTGTGGTGAGTGGAACAGATGAAAAAAGGCTATAACTCAATGGAAAGTAAAGGTGTGTTGCAATATTTTTTGTAATAGCATAACAAACCAGGATGAGCAAAAGAATAACAAAGAAAAGTGCATTAAATATTTTTATTCAATGAGAGTTCCTTAAGTAAAAGTACAGCCTACACTTGATGTACTCAAGAGAAACAAGGATCATTGGTGGTAAAACTATATTTAGTTTCAATGGATGAGGTTCTTTTGTTTCAGACATTTGCCCTGCAGTGACACTGCTAAAATCTGACAGTGAAGGTTACAAACCTTTGAAAATACAGCAAGCACATGGGGATACACCAGCTCCTTAAATGCAAAAGAAATAATAGCTTTTCTTCTATGGTCACAAAATGTAGGAGATTTTTCTCCTGACCTGTAAAGGCTATACTGAATGGGCTCACTGCCTGATAAAAGAAAAAGAGAAGGAAAAAAGAAAGAAAAACCATAAATCTATTTTGACAAGTGACACCTTAACTTAGACTATTAAACCTGCCTAAGAACTGGGTTAATTGTATGATGCTGAAAACGACATACCAAAATGAGACAAAAAGATTTAATGACAAATAAATTAAAATACTGGGAATGCATTTATAAATGCTAAAATATGTGAAAATTAAACCACAATTTTGACCCCAGATATGGGACAATTATTTTAACCACTAATGGTTTGTACATAGGATGGCCTTATAAATCCCTGCCCATTGTCCCTGTCTGGATTAACAACCTTTTCCACTGCCAGTTTCCCACAATGAAATTATGTGAATAATAAACTTTTTTTCCTTAGAATGAAATGACACAATCATTGCCCACAAACCTAAGCTCAGGAGACTACAAATTTAATAGGGGTAAGGAGAGGATGGTGTAGTCAAGGCAGAGGCAACTTGAGCTGTCAAATGTTCAGGTGGGAAGGCAATTGCAGGACCTTGACTAGCTCAGAGAATGCAAACTTTTGCAATAGTAAATTGACTTCAGCATGCTGGATTTGCAGTTGTTGGTCTCTAACCTTCCCTTGCTGGTCTCTGAAATGAAAGCTCAGGGACTGTCTGCTGGTCTGAAAGAGTGGGAGTGCTACTAAAAGAAATTTCTCTGATTTCTTATCATGTCTTTGTAAAATGTCTGTGGATGGAGTTCCCACTAATCCTAATTTTTGAAGTGAAAAAGCAAACATTACTAAATGCTCACAGATTATCTGTTTTTATATAGTGCTTTTCTTATATGTGATCTTACTGGCTTCTGTTTTATTCAAAATTCCAGATAATTCACTTACTGCATTTTGTTTGCCAGTACCAACTCTGGTTTGTTTAATGCTATGTGTTCCTCATTGCAGTTATCATAATTTATCCACCTTTAAGGTTGGAGTTTTGTTTTGGGTTTTTTTGTTGTTTGTTTGTTTGTTTAGGGCTGTTTGTTTGTTTTAATATATTACTGGTAGGAAAAACTCCAAGCCAGATCAGTTCTCTTCCTCCCGAGTTCAAAACCTATAGCAGGAGAAGCTATAATGATAATGGGCAGAATAATTTTCCACATAGCTTTTGGTGTATGAAAAATCTTCTGTGAAAATAAATGTGGAAGTGGACAACAAACATGATGAACTGCTTTTTTTTTAATGTGAGATCATTCCCTAGATGCTGGGACAAGCCTGAGCTGGTTATTTTCTTATCCATTATGATGTCAGGTGAAAGGAAGACTAATATGGACACAGATACATTAAAAATGTGAATTTTTAAAGTTACTGTTTGCAGTGAAACAGGAAAGTATCTTCAGTTTCTGATTCCTACACGCATCATTTCTGCTGTGGAAGCCTGGCACTCTCCAGCCTGTAGCTGTGATTGACTGAAATCCTCATATCCAGCCTTGACTGACTGCATGTAGGTCTTTCAACAATGGGATTTAACATTCTGACCTAACATTTAATGTATTAATCCTAATTTTATGCTGATACTAAGACCCTCTGCTGTATTAAATCAACCCAGGTTAATTCGAAATTACGTCTCTCCCACCCACTATCAATAGGTTCACTGTTTGGTTCACCAGAACTGACCACCCACTTTTCTGAGAATCTGCAGTGAATTAGAAAATCTGTCATTGCTGGAGGAGCCCGACAGCTAGGATACAGCCTGTCATTCCTTCCATACAATACACACCCTTTGTCTGCTATCTCCTGAACTAACCTGACATAACTTAGCCTCCTGCTCAATGGCATCTTTATTCTCTCCCAAGGAATGCTTCGTTCACCAGCATTATTAAGAAATTTCTGGACAATGTTTAGTGGCTGCGCAATCATCCAAGGTTCTATTAAAAAGCCATCTGGGTAATTAATAGCACATTTGTTCTCAGCCTCCTCCCAATTTGTCCATTAGTGGAATAAAAGCACAGGACAAAGGGTAATGTGGTTCAGTTATATTTTACAAGAATTCTTCAGGAAGTTGAAAACACATGATAGATAGTTTTCTAAAGATGCATATGTTTATGGGCACTCTATGAGAGCTGCAAAACTGCCCAAGCCAGAGGCTCCCAGCCAGGCTCTCCCCCATCCACAGGAGATCAGTCATTGACCGTGGCTGCCCTGTGCTTGTGGTCTCCAGCCTGAGATGGGGAGGGCGTGTGCATCATCTCCTTCACGTCAATTCCAGTGCAGCTGATAAAACCCATCCCAAGATCCACGTCAGGGCACCACATCAAACATAGCATGAATGACTTTTATACTCCTTTACCTGATGTTTCAAGGCTTTTCTGAGGTTTCTTTTTAATGTCTCTACTTGAAAGCAGAATTACAGCCTCAGGCTGTACTCTCTGAGGTGGTTTTAGTATTTCCTTTTAATTTGCTCTTTCTTTTTCTCCTCCCTTGGAAGCACCTGAAGAAGCAATACTTTGAGGTTTCAGAAATTTGTTGATAAAATTAAGAAACACTCCTCTTAAGCTGACATTTTAGTCTTCTTACCCTTCTTTTTAAACTCCTATGAAACAAACTATTGCCAAAGAGCTGTGCTTCAGCAGCAGAGATCTCTCTTGTATCACAGACAATTAAAGCTAATGTTTGTGTCTTTTCAGTTATAATCAATGTGAGGCCAGAGCTGGTGTAAACACAGTGATGAGCTCAATAGGACTGTGATGATTTATACCATGACTGGATCTGGCCTGTTAAGAAAATGGGCCTCAAATTCATCAGCCAGAGAGATTTTTCATATTAACTCTGTTGACAAAAAGTTGGATTGTGGACGAAACGTGATTTTTCTCATTAAAAAGCCTCTACTTTCTGCAGAAATTTTTGTTTCTTGGTGGTGAAAAACGAAATTTCTGAAAAACAAGACTTATTTATTTGCCTATATTGCCTCAGAGACTCGTGGGGATTATATTTCCGTTGTTTTCTTTGTCTTAGTGGGCTGTGCACTGCAGGGAGAAACACAGCTCTCACAAGGATCATGACATGACATTGTCATGGTTCATCCTCTCCTGGAGATTGCAGCACAGAGAGCCTGTCTAGCCAGTGTGTTGTGTCCATGCTGTGCACATGTTGTCCAGTCTACAGAGCACCATGACAGTGTTTCAGAAACCACCAGCCTCCATTTTTTTGATTTTGATTCTAATTTTCTTTAGGTGAGGATGCTGGTTTGCTTTATTGTTTTGTTTTGTTTGTTTTAGTTTTAGCCAATTTCCTGGGATGTGAAGCTATTCAGTGTTTGAGCGTTTTTGGCTCATGCTTTCCTTTCTTTGTTTTGCACGCTGAGTGCAACCCTCCTTTGTCTTGTATTTCAGTGGAGAACCATGGATCAATAATAAGCACTGTGTGAAATTATCATTTTCACCATATCTGGTTAATTGTTGCACCTAATGGTATTTCCACCCAGGTGGCAAGGAGCCATTCTTCATAATTCTTTTCTCTGAACAGCAAACAGAGTTGTTTACTTATGACTTTGTTTTCAAAACAGTTTTCCATTAAAAAATGAAAAAAACATTTGTGTTTTATATGCAGCTCTAGTACGGGAGGTAAAAGACTAAGTCCTATAGACAGCTTTTCCCCACCTTTGTGGAGAGTGTTGGGATTTCAGTCTGGATTGGAGCCAAAGCAAAGAGACTGTAGAGCACAGAAGCAACACAACATGCACACAGTTGGTTTTTAATTTACTTTGCACTCCAAAGCTTCCCCTTACACTTGTGTGAAGAACCTCTTCCCACAGCAGTATAAATATTTGTTGACACTTCACAGCCTCAAGTGCCTGTAAGAACATTGTGTTTATAAAGTAAGTGCTCTGTAAATACTCAAAGGACTTAGGGTTGGTATGTCAGACTGTGCAGCACCCATATTTAAGCTTTGTTGGCATGCTCTAGACCTACCAGCTTAAGCAGGGCACTCAGTAAAGGTCACCAAAGCTCTTCAAGTTTAACTTTCATTCTGAGAGTAATCTCATTAAATTTAACAATGCAGTTGTAATTCTGTAGATTCCAATGGACCTGCAGCTGCCTGTCTGTTGCCACACCAGCCAGCAGGCTTGCCAAGCTTTTTTGGCATGACATGGCTTCTGCACAAAATGTTCCTCAATAGCTTCATTCTGTACATCACACTGATATATTCCTCAGTGCCTCTCTGGGTGATATTTCTGTTGTGCATGCTGTAGAAAGGGAAGCAACTCACCCCACACAGGGCCCTGGGAACCTGAGCATATCTTGTGGCTGCCTTGTGTGAAAGTATGTGCACATTTCTTCATACATTCTAAATTAAAAGGGGCAGGAAGACCCCGTGGAGGAAGAGAGGACAATGGTACCAATGAATCATATTAAAAGTCTAAAATCACTTAGGTGCAAGACACATGTAGTGGAGAAAGAGTTGAGGAAGATTTTGCCCACAGTCCCTCAGCTCACAACCTCCACAAATCCCAGACATCACGTTCACAGCCTCAGGAAGCATCTGGGCAGTCAGTCTCTCCAGAGTTGCTAATGACACTTAATTAGCAGTTGCATGTGCCCCAATTTATATCTATATGAGCCTGTACAAGAGAAGCCTGTTGCCTTAGAATGGTACTTAAGCCTATGCCTGTGTATGCTATTGGTGTTAAAAACCTCCATAATCTCTGAATCCATAAAAGGTGCTGATTGTATGTGGTGCTTACACAAAATGACAGAACCCATTTTGTCTAAAATTTTGCATCCTATTATTTTTGTTCACACTTTCTCTCTGAGTTTTGGTTTTTCATTGGCTCTCATATGAAGGATTCCTTCCAAGAGATTTACAGAAATGTTTTTGCATAGGGATCAAGTGAGATACAAAAGATAATTGTAAGTCTTGTTTTAGACTCTTGTTCAGAGTTTACTGATGTTGAAGTGTTATTTGACTTCCCCAGCTTGGTCTACAAGCTCAGACAGAAGACTTTTGAGAGAAACTGGAATTGCTCTGGTTCACAGGCAAGACAGGCTGTGTTTCAGTGAGGAGAGTGGGGCATTGCTTGTGTGTCTTGGCTGAAGTGACTTGAAGAAATTGGCTCACTTGCACCTGAGGTTTTTAACTGAACTCAGGAACTTTTCATTGCATGGGTGCATTAGGTACAAGACAAAACTTACTGGTTTTCCAGATCATATAGCAGGATATTTTCATTCCATACCTCTGTTTTACTTACACCATCCTCTTTCACAATAGTAGAGAATTTTGTCTTTGCTTTTGTTTGTGAGACTATCTGTATACTGAAAGAAGACTGACTTATCCTAAGCAACTTACAGAGGATATTTTTGTCCTATTGACTTTCTGACAAATGAGAGCTGCCTTCCATAAAACTTAAAAGCAGTGCAAGCTGAACAGTTTCTGACCTGTACTTGACCTACTTAGCTTCATCTGCTCTTGACAGACTTTTCAACAGCAAGCTCACAAAACTCTCTACTCTCTTTTTTTTTTTTACATTACTCTTGGATAAAGCCATTAGGCTTTTTTTTCCTTCCCTATTCCAGTTTCATTGAACTTTGTGTTTTCACTGTTTCTACTCCTTCTTTCCTCCCCAGGTTCAGCTTGTAAGAAAAGCACAAAGAATATTCATTTGCTATTCATTGCAGAGTGCATTTCCAAACTGTGTGAGTGTGCTGAGAGCCACATATGGAAGCCACTGAACAATTTAGGAAAAAACCCCTCCTAGTCACTTCATAGAAACAGATATTTTAGCGGAATATGTACAGAAATCTGCATATGGTGAGCTAAAAATGCTCCCTGGGGTACCCAGTCATGTATAGAGGTGCTTGAACTGGGAAGGAAAAATCCCCACAATTTCCTCTCTTATGGTTCCCTCTATATATCTCAAAACAAAGCGTTTCATAGTAAACAAAATTTAGTCTTAAGTAGCTCCAATTTTAGTATTTTGAGTCCAGTTTTTTGACATATTAAGCATATCCTGTGAGATGCTGAATATGAAAGCAAGTGCCTGTAAGTAGGACTTAAACACTAAGCACTTCCTGGACAGTTTTCAGTGACTTCAGAAGAAGTATAAGTAAAGTTGAAGTCTTTTTTCTTCATTGTCCTGTTCACCAAAAAGAACCATGTCGGGCTGAGATTATTAAGTTATCACTTTAGTTTCCTTTCCATTCATTTTCAGTTTATGTAGTGAATAGTAATTCCTTTTTCTTGATATGATGTGCTTTTGGATAGAAATATATAAATGAGAATTTATCTATTTTCTGCTTTATACAGATAATTAAAAATTAGGTAAAATAGATGATATAGAGTCACTGAAGAAAATATTGTGCACTTGAAAACACTTTTATTTGCACAATAAGACAGCAACAAAATTTGCCATGCTGTATCAGATTTCTCTAATAACTTCTTCCAAAAATCTGCTGTATAGAAATCAACATGGTTTGTTCCTGTTAAGGTAAACTCATTAGAAAACACAGGATATAAACGTATGGACTACATTCAAATAAATAGATTAGGGACTAAATTAACAGTATAAATCTACATTGTCTTGTTCTACACTCACAAACTTCAGTGCTTGTATGTGATACATAAGGAAATCAAGAGGTCTGTGCTTCTATTGTTTCAAGGAATTTTAGCTATTTGGATGAAGTACATTGTCTTGTAGTTCCTGCTTGTGCTTTACATACTTTTCCTACTCTCCATGGAAGAGATGGTCTCATCACAGGTGCTGAAATAACATCAAAGTAACATTTCTAAAGAATTCCATACAAAGGAGAGAGGAAAAAGGAAAGCTGATGCTTATCACACAAGCCTTATTTTTCTCTGGTGCTGTCTGGGACAACAAAATGTGTCTTCAAGTCTTTGTCCAGTGGAAGACTGCAAATCCATTCTAGGCACAAATACGTTTTTTTCCTTAGGATAAATGGTAAGTTTGAATATATGTCTTTCTAATCCATCTTTGGTACTTTTCCTGTGGATGCAATGCCTCTCTTACACAGGGGACTGGAGCCACCAATGAATAATGTGCTGAAACTCAGCATAAGAAGAGCCATCATCCCTAATGTCATCATGCAAGTCTCAGTAGGAGTAGTGTAGGATGTTCAGTTGTGTGTAGAAAGAGAAAATACCCTGTTCACCAGCCAAAGCTTTCAATTTTTTTCCTATGTTCCATAAAGATTGTTGGCAGAAAAGGAAGGCATACAGGGAGACCTGGAATTCTGGAGTCTGAGATGATAACTGAGTTAGATTTGTAAATAGCAAACAGATGATGATGAAGAAATTTTTTTGTTAACTGATGATGAAAGCCAACTGAAAAGTGCAAAGATTAAATAATAATGTGTCTGGAAGTCATACATTGTAATTAATCTACTTGTCCTGTTCATTTACATTCCTTCTACTGAAGGGCCTTTGCCAGAATGTAGTAATCAAGAAAAAAAAATAGTTAATTCCCCATATCCCTACAGATTGATCTCCTGATTAAAAGTTTACATTTTCAATGTGACCTCTACTTGAGTCAGGTTGTTGAAAACACTTTACAGCATAAGTTATTTCTGTTTTGCAGTGCACTATAGTTTTTAATGTAAATTGTTAAAAAAAAATCCAGGATGTTATTCCCAAGCCTATATATGAAAATTATTAAAAGCATTCAGACATTTTTCTGACTTTGAACTTTCCTATGTGGTCTTATTATTAATTTTGTGTTTCTGTGTCTGAAAATTGCAGACTTTGGTGCGTATATAAAAATGTGCTCTTCTCATTCAATAGAAGAGTTCATTTCTATACCCTGAGGCTCTGAGATGAGATACATAACTCCCATTACCTTATCAATTTTTCTTTAGGTTCTGCTACTTCTTTTCACATCCTTTCTTGCTATGATCCAAGTCTTCTGTTCCCATCTGATGCTTGTTTGATCTAGAATGACATTTCCTTTCAGAACCTCCTAGCCTCTCTTGCTTCCACCTTTTCAGTGGTGCCCCTGGTCCTTGGGATTTCGCTTGGTTGTATCCTTATGTCCCCTTCAGCAATTTCCTCAGTCTAGGTAGTAATGAATCTTTTTGTATTAAGAAATTCAGTCTGCTTTCAAAGAGAAAAATCCCCTTTCCTACTGTTGTAAATATGAGCTCATGGTTCTAGAAATAATTTTCAATTTCTCTCTTGCCTCTCAGGATTTTTGTCAGCTGAAAGGTTTAACATGGATGACACATGGCTTCTGTGCAAGTGGCATTCACACCTTCTGCTGCAGCTCCCAATTATTTCAGATGAATTGCTATAGAAGAAACTGCACGCAGAAAGAGAAATCCAAGAATCAGGATTTTGCCCCTCTCCTATAACTTCTGTGGAAAGTTTGTCCAATTGGTAAGTCTGCTGTCCATTTCAGATGTACAGTTCACTGAAGAAAATAGACTTCCCTATGTATTATATGTCTGGTTGAAAAAAAAATCTGGTTGCTTGCTCATATTTGGTTTATTAGTTTAGGACTCTTATACAACCATTTCTTCATGTTTCTGCTTTTCTTTTTCCTAAAGTATCCTGGACACTGAGTTGCTTCCTCATTCCTCCTTTAATTCATGATGTGTTAGAATATACACAGCCTTTCTAGTGATAAAAATGGCCAATTTAGTGCTGGTATGAATGAGGAATCCATAGCAGGACTGTGCTTTCTGATCTGCTGTAGAATCCTTACTGAAAATGATTGCCTTGAGAGACAAAACAAAAAAAGGAAAATATAATTGGAAAGATTCTTTATTCCAGGGGGTTCCTCATAATCTAGATATTGTCATACAGTTCCTTCAAGGCTATCTGTGTCCACAGATATATTTGGAAAATCAGAGGGAGAGGATGGGTGACTTTAAATGCTAGGATATCTGAAGATGTGTGATTGCAGTTTCAGATGCTAGTCTTGTGCATAAGGTTTCCCTTAAATGTCTGTAGAAGCTTTGTATAAATCACTTAAGAAGTATGATGGATCTTGGGGACTGAAGTGCAGAAGCTGTCTACAGCTCTGTGCATGTGAAACTACAACAGAAGTTTCAAAGAGAAAAGCTTGACTGAAGCTGGGAAAGTTAAAGGATATTTTGTGTATCTGAGCAAGTTTACTTTTTGCAGCTAAAGGGTGTCAGAAAATTTGTTATACCTATAATATGGAATTGAGCACTCTCAATATGAGAGATGTTACCAATCTTGGGGTAGAAATCCCTATTTTCTTCTGTGTCCTGAAATGTATACCTGTTTGAACATCAGCATGGATTGCCATCATATATTGGACTGCTTTTACCATAACTCACTAAATAAAAGAGAAATGACAGAAGTAATTTCACGGGTTGTGCCTATCAGCTTTGTTCAGCAGAAAGATTCCACTGGACCAAATGGACTTTTTATGTGTAACAGTCTGAAGAATTATGAATCAGTCAAGCTTAACCTTGGGGCTCCAGAAAGATGCAGAAACACTGTCTTACACAAAACAACATTGTATGCAATAAAGGAATAAGAAACATTAATAAGAATAGAATAAGTAATAATATGATGAGAAAGAGTCAGAATGGATTGCCAAAAGCAGCTTGAGCCAAAGCCAGTTCTGAATCTAATTTTCTTACTTTCTGAATAAATAGTGTGATGGATAGGCAGGAAACAATAATAGTGACATATTTTGCCTCTAGGAAAGTTTTTTTAAAAATTCATGTTCCATATGCCCTATCCATAAAGAATGGGGAAAGAGTATTTTGGCTCTTCTAGATCAGAGTTAGGTCAAGATCAGTAGATGCAGAATTGCTTGAAAACCTGCAATTAAACAGTACTTATTTTGATTTTCTGTTATGCAGGTAAGTAGGATCCTGGAAGGATGACTTCAGCCAGTATCACTCAACATTTTCAGTATTGACTTGGCTGATTAGAGGTTGTAGAACAGGTTTACAAAATATGCAAATAGCAAAAGTCTGTGAAAGAGTTACTTGTCAACTAGAAGAAAGAATCAGCATTTTAAATACCTTTGAAAAGCTGAGAAGTCAGAAATCAATTAATTGAATTAATTAAATTCAATAGAGAAAAGTTCAAATGAAAGGAAGAAAAGACCTTTTGAATGTACAGGACAATTGGTTGAAGTAGTAATAAACAAGTTTAAAAAATAAGGTAGCAATAAACAAGTGAAAATATAAAAGCCTAAGAGAAACATGATTCTGGTTTTTAGTCAAAAACATTCTAGCTAGAATTCAAGAAAAAATACTTTATAAGTGTTTATTGGGCTTTATCTGGACCAACAGTTCCCTATTGGCATACCTCTTTTCAAAAAAGGTGTGGATCAATTAGTGCAAAATGGCAACAGCAAAAGAGCTTTATAAAGTAAAACCCACAGAAGACATTAAGTTAATTAGTAAAGATTCATCAGGGAGATAGGAAAATATTAACTATGCCTATGAAAGTCCTGCTGGAGATGGCCTAGATATAAGATTGAACCCACCTTAGAGTAAAGGCTTGACAATATTTTGAGACCCTTCTCTTTCTGTGTTACACAGTTTTGGAGATGGACTCAGCTCACTTTGCAGTGGCATTTGTCATGTTTTCCTTTTTCATGCTTTCTGAGCTGGTGATTCAGGAAGCTGGGGCAGGTCCAGGCATGCATTAGAGTTAATGGATGTTTACACAAGGAACAATGTCTTTGCATTTGAGGTATTCAAAAACAGATGAAATCAGAAAAAGGGCCTCTCTCAGTGGTGCAAAGGGAATTTGGATGCATGTCTGTGTACTGTAAAAGCAGCCAGATCTTCCCCAACATGTGCAAGCCACAAGCTGGGACTGTTATTTATGCATACACCAGTCAATTAAGTCAAAAAGGTGTTACCTTGCCCACGTTGCTGCAGGTTTGGCACACTTTTCAGACATGAGAACATCACTCTCTATGAACAACCTCATGCACAGAGTCCAGCAGTAGTCAAGTTGTTGCCAGACTCATTTTTCTTTCTGTGGAGTTACAGAGGGATGGACTGAGATGTCCACTTACAATTTCTGCAGATCCTGGAGATGTGGCTACTGTGTAGATGTGGTGACACTGTGCTCTGAGCTACCAGGCAGGTGGACAAGTCATGGGCCACCTAAAGTGTGTCAGGTCAGAAGTGCCCATAAGGTGAGCTGATTGGAACTGCAGAAATCACACAATTCCAGGGTGGTGCTGGCTTGCTGTTTCTCTGTGCTCATACATATGGACTTCTTGTACAATGAACCTGATTTTTTTTAAGGATGAAGGAAGGTATTTGTTGTGTCCTGGATCTGGCATTTGGCTTGGAGTCCTCAGGGCGGTTTTGAGAGAAACTTTTTCTGAATTATGGCTTATGTGATGAAGACCATGTAACTCCTTAATACCTCATTTGTGATGGTGGAGAACACAGGGTAAATGACACAAAAGAAACACAGAACTGTGACCTGATTCTTAAACTGATCTCCGTGTCTGTTGTCACAGAGTATCTTGATGGATGGACAAAAGCAGCCTTGTCCAATTTGGTTCTGCTAAAGGAAATGCACAATATGGCATTTGTGCGGTTGCAGGAAAACTAGGCTTTGATTTCTTATTTTTTTTAATTTAAAAAAATAGAGTATAAACAAGACAAAGATAAGCATATGACACTTTAGTGGTGCTGTCTTTTCTACTGAAGTTAGTCGTTTCACTAATGATGAAAATACTCACCAGTACTTGCTACATCAGTATGGAGATCAAAGTATTAATTGAATAATTTATTGCCAGACAATGCATATACATTTTCAAATAAGACTTTATGCCTCCGCTCTACCTTACTCAGAGAAATGTAATAAAATGTATAGACAAAAGGTTGCAGTGGCTATTTGCCACTCAACTAAGGTTTTTTTCAAAACTAAAAATTGCAGCATCAGTTCATTAACTTACAGCTTGTTCTAAATGTCAGCTACCAGTGTGATCTTGTGTTATTCACGAGTCACCGAAGAGTACAAATAGGATATATCAGGTTGTTTGCAATATCTTAGAGAGTTTTCGTCCCTTCAACTTTATTAATTTCTGTTTTTTTCATGCTGAAGTCCAGGTGTCCTTGTCCCAAGCAGCCAGAAATAGCTGTTCATTGCAGACATATCTGGCTCACACTCACCCTGCTGTCTACATGTCTCTGGCACAAATCCCTGCTCTCCCACTCACAGTCCCATCATGCTCGACAGCGAATCCAAAGCCTCTAGTACAAAAAAATCCCAGAGCTTTAAAAGCTTTAAAAACTACCATGTACTCTTGAAAGAGATCAAGATTCACTGAGGGTTTTGTCAATGCACCAGGCTGTTCTTACTGGAAAGGAATTTGTTCGATGAAGTTATCTGTGAAGTTCATTTCTTAGGAAAATTCCTCAGAGCTGCCCCCCATTCCCAGGGAGCTGCAAATTCCCTTTCCCCTGCATAATCCTCAGTAGCTTCTGCCAGTCTTTTTTGGGAAACTTTTACATTTACTCACAAGGCCTAACTTGGTCCCTTTTCTGAAGATTTTGTGTTCAGGTACTGAATAAAATGCCTCTGCTATTAGTGATTACTTTTATCAACATAGTGCTATCACAGATGTAGCTTTAAGTCTTATTTTCACTCCATGTACCTGATTAGGAATTAACCATATGCAGTAATTGATCATATTGGTGCACTAGGCAGAATCCTTAGTGAAGTATTAAATAGATTGCTATGTCATATTGAAATTTACTGTGATAAAAAAGATAAAAAGCAACAAAGACTTGTAGACAGTTATGTGTACCTTGTGGGAGACAAGAGGCCACAGCACACTTGATTACAAATAATTTTTGTATGTCCTAGGCTAATCTTGGCTATCAGTGTCTATCAGACTTACCTTTTACTTACAATTATTGAAATTTTACCATTTACTTGCAATTTTTCAAGTTTTAAATTTTATTTATAATCTCCAGATGGGTCCCTACAGTCACTCCAAGTCTTCAAAATCATGCTTCTTATGTACCCCCCTAACCCAACCCCTTCAAAATGGTAAGTGTGGTTTTGCATAAAACAGATGCTTCCCTTTAAAAAAGTTTGTTACAAGAGAATGGACTTCAGGATCAAGGGAATTAGGTAAGCTGTGCAATTACCAGAAAATACATGCTCCAGTGCAACTGGAAAGCACCATCTGGGACGTTTCAGACTGTAACAGTTCTGCAAAAATCTACTTGTTGAAAGAAATAGACACTGCAGGGGCAGTTAATCATCTCACTTTCTTATATAAAAGGAAATCCCTGAACTCCTTTAGAATATCAGCTTTGAGTATAATTAGCCTGGTGATGATAATGTGCTTCACAGGGAGTGGTGGATTTTTTGAAAGATTTCGAGTTATCTGAGAAACACATTTATCAGCTGATGTTGTTTCTTGGTGGTTATTCCACCATCACCCAGTGACTTCAGTAAATGGAACTGCAGTAACAATTTCACCTTAGCTACCCTGAGAGTTGTTAAAGGCAAGGCACAGGACTTTAAATGTCTTTAAGATGCATCAGAAAATTAAGTTGGAACAATGTTTTTTATTTTGGACTATGATGCCTACCTGCAGAATCCTCCTGGCCAAAGGCTACATGACATTCTGTGCTTGCATGTAGAGCAAATTTTAAGAAGGTTATTTTCAGCAGCTAGGGGACACAGCTAAAATACCTTTGTATCTTCACAATGAAAATGGCATACTACCACTCACTTTGGTCAGGTGTCAGCCCAGTTCCCTCCTGCACTGTTTTGAAGGAAAATTAATTATCCTATAAATATTTTTTTAGTTGAAAAACCAGTCAACCAGTCTGCATCACTGATGCTGTGCTTTGCTCAGCAAGATGTATCTGTGTTTGACTTGGCTTTTCTTCTAGTGCAAAGAGAAGGACCAGTAAAACCTTTGATGCTGTGTCAGGGGTTCAACATATTTATTTCAGCCTTTACATTTCTTTGTCATTTGGGTAGAAGATGGTAGGTCTTGAAATTCTTACTTACCAGTGATGTCTGCTTCTCTATATGGCAACTAGAAGAGACTGTTTCTCATGAGCCAATTGTTCCCAACACCTGGACTCCCACCAGAGCCTTAAGCATTAAGATGGTGCTGTTTACTTTAATAGCCATGCATGCACAGCAGAGGCTGAGTATGTGCAGATGTTTGAAATGTGGCTGTAGCACTGGGGCTATACTGAAACACTGAAGCTGATATAGCATATGTCCTTACACTGAGCTGAAGGCAGATGTGATCTAATGCTGATTCAAAATGGATGTGGCTATTTTGCTCTCCTGGTGTGTCCCACATGCAGCTGATTATGGCACTGCTAACAGAGCACTGTGGACAGCTTATTTTGCCCACTGCATCCTGCAGACACCTACACAAGGTATGGTGACAAGACTTCTGAGGCAGATGCATCAGCCAACCTAATTTTTTACTCACAGATTACCAGTATCTTTCCAGAAAAAAAGTTTCTTCTGGTGACAGAAATAGTTCATGGAGTAAGTTGTGATTCTTTTACTCATGTGCCATGTGTTTAGAACCCAGTGCTGCTCAGGTAAAACACTTGACCTTGTCTGAAGTTCTCTTTGTTTTAAACTTGAACTGTGGTGGTACAACATAACCAGTGACAAAACTAAACCTAACTGGTACTTAATTGTCAGGGGAAAAAGCATCTACCACAGACAAGAGTCTTGCTGACAACTGCATTATTTTGCTCCTTCAAATTTCTAGACCCCTCCCTGATGACATGAGAATCTGTTTGAAGTGTGCAGAGGATATCCCTGCATTCTCTGACATCTGCATTTTAATACCTACTTTGATATAAAACTTGCTCCAAGGTGACTGCAGTCATTCATGATGCAGTTACCAGCACAATTATATCACATTATGGGCAGCTTGAATACCAGCAAGGCAATCCCAATGTACTCATTGCCTAAATCTCACTTGCCCAAAATAAACCAAAGTCTAAAACCCCTATTGCAGTATTGTGTAGTAAGGACAGTAGCTGGCATGCTTACTAATACCTTTTAGTGGTTGAACATAAAAGGAAATTTACACAACCAGTTCAGGCAGCCTGGGTTCCCTTTTCAGGTGTGAAACATGATTCTAAATCATATGAGCAGGTATAGCAAAGGCAGCTTGTTACACAATGCCTGGCTTTGTTACAAGAGCAAGCTTGTCTTCCTGGAACCTGAAATTTTGCAGTCTGTGTGACTTTAATCAAACCAACAGATGTTAATCAGCTGACTTTTCTTTGTTCACAGGGAGTGTTATGTGCTTCTGTGGAAAAGGACTTACAAGAGAAAGCAAAGAACAGATGTCCTGAACTCTAAGACTTGGTACCAGATGAGCTACACTGGAGCTGCTTTTAGGCATGGCCCTTACAAAATGTTCAGTAATTAATGTATCTTCCTTCTGCTTATTGTACCAGCCATGCTGTTGTGTGCTTAGTCTCACAGCACCATTCCACCAAAACTCAAGTCCTAGACCAAAGTATATTATTGTATTTCTAAGCAGTGGCTGTTTTACTGGTGTGTATAAAACTGCATTCTTCCTTGGAAAACACTAGATTTTGAGTATTTTAAGTGATCTTATCTGGCCTCTGTTATTTATTAGGAGTCTCTTCCTACAGTATAGATTTTGAAAAACAGCTAGAACTTTAGCTACTCAACATCACCAAAATTGAAATAAATTTTCACTAATATTTTTTGCTTGTCTTTGAAAAAAGGGAATCTATGTGTCACAGTAGGAGATTACAAAGTAGTCCCTCATTTTGGCAAAAAGGATAATTTTCTCTGGCAAAGTAATATTTTTTTTCTGCTACTTTTTCCTGTTTTTTGAATTTTGCATACAATTATTTATTGCTATGTAAGAAGTGAGAGAAGAGTGAAGATTGACATGTCCAAAGGCTCCTGATGCAGCACAGCACATGCACCATTTCAGTTCAGGGTTCAGTCATTAATTATCACAAGACTAGGCTAGTCCATTGCTTGCTCACAAACAAGATAAAGAATAGGAAGAATCATGGCTAAAAAGGAAGCACAGATTAAAAATACAGTTACAAGATAACCGAGAGTTGGTCACTCATCGACAGTACACGTGAGAGAAGGGTGAATGGTTGAGGGTGTTGATTAAGATAATCAGTTAGAGTATGGTTTCCATAGCTTTTTCCTTTTCCAGCTTTAGTGGTGATATCTGAAAAATGTGACATCAGCAGTTCTGCTATGCCAGAATCCATACTTTAATTACTTCTTCTTATTGAGATCTGGAATTGTTTCTGTGCAGGAAACACCATGTGGTCTCCAGAGAAATGGATTTTATCTTGGGGTATTTCATGCTCCCTTGCACAAGGAGAGTAGGTGGGAAGCAAATAGCCACAAAACAGGACATAATGGGAGAAAATGAGTTTGCTGTCCACATGACTGAACTCACAGGACCATGTTATCACAGTGCCAAGTCAATCTAAAAAGCTGTGTTAAGAAGTGAGAAATATTGGAAGAGTCTAATAGTCATATAATTTAAATCTACATTAGGCCATGCCATCTGCCTTCAGTGTATTCAGGACCTATTCTGTATCAGCTGCAGGTTTTGAAACACATAAAAAAGGAATGTCCAGAGGGCAGTTTCATGATAATAATGTCTAATGGTTCATATCTAACATAAGAGCTCAGAATTTGCAGGAGCAAACTGCAGGAATTCAGGTGAGTCTGTAGTGGAAGGTGTCTTCTAGTGGAAGGACAAATCTCAAATAGAAATGTCATGGAGGTGGCTACGAGAGTCTCCAGAGATGCTGCCCCAGTCTGTGGTGATCATCACACTGTGTACTGGTCTTGGCTAGGATAGAGTTAATTTTTTTCATAGTGGTTTGTATGGTGCTAGGTCGTGTGCTGGAAACAGTGTTGGTTACACAGAGATGTTTTAGCTGTTGCTGAGCAAATCTTATACAGAATCAAAACATTTCCTGGTCCTCACACAGCCCTGCCAGTGAGTATGCTGGGGCTGGGCAAGAAGTCAGGAGGGGACACAGCTGAGACAGCTGACCCCACTGACCACAGGCATATCCCACACCATATCAGGCTGTGCTCAGCAATAAAAAATGGGAAAAGATGAGAAAGAGGGAAAACTCGGTTATGGTCTTCCCAAGTAAATATTACAAGCTTTCTTAGAAATTACTAAATGCCTGTTTGCTGATGGGAAATAGCAAATTCCTTGTTTTGCTTTGCTTGCACACACAGCTTTTGCTTTGCCAATTTAGATCTCTTTATCTGAACCCACGAGTTTTTGCACTTTTATCCTTTCAATTCTCTTCCCCAACCCAAGAGCCAGCTGGGGTTGAACTGCACTCCAGGATTAACCCACATGATCCCGTGGGCTTCAGCACTTTATAATCAAACACAAATCAGACTGGTTTGGTGAATTCAGTCACACTGACTCTTGAAGTTTCCTGATCAATGATCAAAACAGCTGATAAAATTTATAATTGAACTTTGTACCTCATCTTTTTTTAGGAACAGTTGATCAGATGTGATGTACACTCTGTAGCTGCTGTCATCCACATAACTAGAAAATTCCATGACACCACTCAATTTCTAGCATTTTAGATATGCTAGATACCCAACAGGAAGCATCCCTTCTCAGCATCTTTCAGCACATCACCTTTACAGGGATGACTGGGTTGTCCAAACCCTTACACTGATAGGAAAGTCCACCACAAGAAAAAGGATCTCCTGAGTAGCCTCTGTAGACAGAGTAGCAATTCTCATTTATGTCCAGGAATATTTTTTCTTTGCCTAAACTGAAGAATTTAACTGGTAAATCTAAATTAGTATCCTGTTTGCCTAACTCTTGCACTGGGGAAAGGTTTCCAGTGTTCTACTACTCTCCATTCACTCTATGAGCAACCAATCTTACATTTAGATGCTTAATGTGTAGGGAGCTTAAACCTCCCAGTAATATCTGGTGGTTCATTTAAAACTTTTTTTCTTTTTCTTAACAATAGAGAGAGCAGAAATATGGGCAAATATTTTTTCTCAAGCACTGAAACCACTCATCTTGAGTATCATGAATGGTGAGTCTGGAAGAGAGCTGGTTTTAAAAAAAGGGGAGTCTTACATATTCGGGTCAAAGTGGGAGTTTCTGAGCTTTGTACAGTCAGCTCACCTGTCATGTCAAGTTTGCTTTTCTGGGTGCAAAATCTTGTTTGGAGCTCTGAAGCACCACTAGTTAACAAACACACCCCTCATCAGTGTCTGACACTGACATTCCACCACTGACATTCCACACCACCAGAGAATAAAAAGATGGGATATTGCCGAGGGGCATTCTTTTGATCCAGGCTGAAGACAAAGAAGTTTTGGCTGTGCAGGCACAGTTTGTGACTATAGAAGTGCAGCTATTTTTCTTATCCTTACTAAATGATCCAATAACCACAGGAGCACATGAATCAAGTTCTTTTGTTTGCATATTTACAGTATAATGTACTTGAGTTGCCAAAGTATCTTAATGGAAAATTAACAGAGATTCCAGCTCTTGCTGTGGCTCTGCCTCTACACTATGAACAAGTTGGTGCAAACCATGGCAAACAACCACCAGTCAGCTCTGATTATAGAGAGCAGACATTTAAGTTGCAGAAATCCTACATCTTGTGGTACTGTCTGGAAAGCAGAGGCCTTGATTTGTGGGATAATCCCAAAAACCCCTGAAGATTGTGGGATCTACCACTGTGCATATTATTTTAGACTTAATTCAAGAGAAGAATGAAAAACTGAGAATATTAAAGTTTGCCAACCCATAAGTCTGGCTGCTCTTCTCTGTCATATATATCAAAAGGAAAAAGTCCAAGAAAAGAGAGAATACGAGGAAGCAGTTTGCTGGGCAGTTCTATTTTGGTTTCTGCCATGTTATATTTTGAATTTTATATTGAGTTACTTGCTAGGAAATTGCATCTGTTTTTTGTATTTTAATGAACATATTTTTCCTTCCTGAGCATAAATTTTATTATCCTCATTTCCCTACTATTTATATGCATTCATTTAATCAGTTTTAGAATAAAAATTATTATTCAAACTATAATAAAATTCTGAAATTAAATATGATGTATAGACAGAGATTGATTTGATTCCCTCCTTTGTGATAGGCAAAAGGACACCAGAAGATTTTGTCAGGAATACTTTTTCCTCCATTATTTTTCCCATGAGTAGTTTAGACCCAGACCTATTTTTCCTGAAAATCTGCAAGAAACCTGAAAGTCATTGTGACATTTTTAAACAGACCTGAACAATGGAATTAACTGAAACCATAAGGGTTTATTTTTTAAGATGACACAAATGAAACTCTCATTTTTTTAAATTAATAATTTGGATCAGAGAAAAAATACTTCAAAGAAAAAGAAATCCTTTTTCCTTCAGTTCAGTACTAAAAAGAATTGCCAGGATAGGAATAAGTGAAATTAATTTTGATTTGCAGCACTTGAATGTTTTTTCTACTCTCTCTTCGTATTCACTCTTGTAACCATTCTAGTTAACACTAAATTCCATGGAAAATTAATTTTCAGTCCATGACAAAGTTAGTGAAGTATATCAAGTATAACAATCTCAGGAGCAGTGGAGTTTTTTTGTCCGAATTTCTCATTAGTGTTAAGATGCTTATCAACTCATTTTGGCAAGTGAAGGCATGACCGAGGTAATGCATGCAGGTCACTGGTGCTGGAATTGCCTTCAGCCCAGCTGCACTTTTTTACTAGATCTTTTTCCTGTTTGTTTTTTTCTCTTCTTTGTGTGGGCTGGTGCCTGGAGATTCAGCGTGAAAGATCCTACAGACGCCTGGCCCTGCTTTCCCACAAAGACCATGCGTGTTCATAGATGCTACAGTAACAATTCCTCTTTCACAACAAACCCTCTGCAGGACAAAAGAGCACAAAGAGAAAAATGAAAGCCGAGATGCCGGACAATAATCATGAGAATGAATCACCAGGGGAATTAGACACAGATGTATTTCTCAGGATCAACCTGCATACTGGAAATTTGCAAAGGCAAATGCAATATTCACACACACAGAGTACAGAAGGTGAGATCCAGTGCAGCCAGACTTCAAGAGAGTTGGAATGATGTAATCCATAGCTGTTCCTATAGCAATCTTGAATATGCAGCTAATCTTTGCAGCCAGTTGCCCTCTGAATCAACAGCTGCTGATGGATTAATGGAATATTTTCTCAATGGTTATTTCAAGCCATTTATCTTCTTGCTGTGCAGACTGAAAACTTAAACATTCAGATAGCTCACATACTAAACTGCATCATGCACAGACATTCTGTCTCTTCCTGTGGTGAAGAAACATCACTCTACATCTTACATATTAGGCAAAAACACTAGGAAAAACTAGCTAACCTTGCTGGCAATTTTAGCCAAACAGTAGCATAAGTGCATGCAGGGTGAAAGTAAATTTACCATTGAAGCTCTGTAGCTCCTCAGTAATTTTCTCACTCACATACCATTCAACTTACTATTTTGCAAAGTGATGTATCATGGATCTAGAAGTACAGACTTATTTCTCTGTATTGAGACTTGCTCTTATTTTAGAACTATCCTGGCAGCAACCTGCTCCATGCTGGAGCAGCTTCCTCAGATGATATTAGGAAGCATCTCAATTTTCCGCCATGAATATGGAAAATCTCATTCCTGAGAAGATTAATTGTTTCCTTTTTGAGCAAAGTGAGACTTTGGGGACAAGACAAGCTTCTGGGGAGCCTTCTTTCTTTACATCTGTCTAGAGAAGAACAGAAATGTCAGTTCTAGATGCACAGTGGTGGGTATGTGGGCTGGGAAAGACAACAAGGGAAGGGTTTTCTCTAACCACATCTAATGTGGTTATGCCAAAGCTATGCCAAAATTAGATTGAGAAGGAAAAAAAAACATCTGGAAAATTGCAGCAACTTAAAGCACAGTATTTTAGTGCAAGTCCAGGGGACAGCAGGAGTGTAGTGATATTTATCAATAGTTACAACATAGAGTTCCAACAGAAAGAGAAGGAACAAATTGCTCTCTGCCTTTGGCATGATAATTTGCCTTTTACCTTCTGCATTTTCATATATTAGTTTGAAAAGCAGAGGACCAAAACAATCAACAACAGATGTTCCATACAATCAGTGTGGTACTTGAATTCAGTTAGCATGCAAATTATCATCCCTGGTCTATTCATGAGGACTGCTGGGAAAGCAGGCAGCCTGCTTTGCAAAAATAGATAGAAGGGGTATGATTAAAATGTCTGGATTCAATCACATGTTTAATCACCATCCAGTATTTTAGCTCAGCTACAATGGCTGGTAGCTATTATGACAAAAATTTGAAAATGTGCATGATGCACAGTGGCACCCAGGAGCCCGATTGGTGGTCTGTGCTTGATCAAAGTGATCAAAGCTTTGTTCTGTGTTTCCCTCTGGTCCATTTCACCACAACAACTTTAAATGTACAAAATATGATTTATAGGAGGGTATTCTATACTTTCATTTTTAGGCTAGAGTCTTATGAACTGTATCTCAGTTTTTCAATGAAAGTAATAAACTAGTTTTCTCCCTCCTTCAAAGTAACAATATGTAACTGTGGTATATATTCAGAACTGGGTAGTACAGGAGAATAGAGACTTCTAACCTGCCTACACAGAAATCGAAGGTGAATCCCAAGAAAAATTTTGATGTGTCCCATAAAAAACTTATTCAAACAATTCTGAAAGTTAAGGGTCAGATAAGTCATCCTTGTGCCATTTTGGTACAAGTTTGTGGATGGATGCCAGAAGGGTAGGACAAAGTAGGAAAAATAAGAAACTTGATTTAATTTTTTAAAATCAAAGAAGTAGGTTAGTTAGAATTTTTGACAAATTAATATATATATTATTTATTCAATTAATGAAATGCAAAAAAGAGCCACCTCTGGGGAATAGACTGGGGAAATTTTACTCCCTCTGATAAGTGCTTGCTCATGTGAAGAGTTCTGTTGTTTTCAAAGGGGCCTTTTTTTTTAGTTGGATAATATAGCTCAAAATTAACCCAAATTAGCTTGAAAAGAAAACTGTCAAGTGGATTGAAGACTGTTTATATTACACTGTATATTAGGATCACCCTAAATAGCAAAACGTCAAAAAAGGGGAAATTCTCTAATAGGGTGATCTGAGGATCAGATGTAGTACAGTACAGTATTGACAAATAAATAAAAGCAATGGCAATTTTAAAGGACATTTCAGGAAAATACTAAACAGAATATTCACAAATATGGGCAAGATAAGCAGAATTTCTCTAAATATAGGGAAATTAGCAGCTGGGTCTAAAAGACTAAAATAGGATCTGATTTGGGAATATGAATGTTATGAAAGCAAAGGAGAAAGTAAACTGAAGTGCATAGTAGCAGAAAACTGGGTAGCAAAAATGCCAAGAAACAGAGCTGAAATGAGAGCCAGTGGCTCAACAACAGCTGCAGCCAGCCAGGTGAGCATGGACTTCGTTACACTGGTTATGGTTATGGTAGAGGTTTTGAAATTTGCACAAGTGGGGAGATTAGCAAGGATTCATAGTTTTGATAAACAAATGGCGTCTGAGATGACTGCACTTCCTTGGGGTTCTATGCTGGCCTTAATCAATCACCTCTGACCTTTGCTGCAAGCCCCTTTCAGAAGCAAAGGGGCAGGAGAGGTACAGTGATTTTAACTTTCCGAGGATGAAGTGCGTGGATGGTTTTGAAGAATTATGCCTTTCAGCCCGCCACAAATAGAACATCCAGTAATTCCCGTGTCCTTTCAATGTGCCTCGAGCTATGACAGCCCAGCTTCTCCCTGGCGTACCAAAACAATACCCATGTGTCTTCTATTACAGAACATAAGTGCCAGGCAACTTCAAATACAGAGTAAAGAAGAGAGATGGCAAGTAAATAAATAAAGAAGCACGACACTGCCTGGTAGATGTGCTAGTACACAGCTGATGGGCCATAAAGGCAGCAGTCACTCTGCTCTTGTGACAGCTCTGTTGGCAATGGGAGGCTCATGTCACTACTTAGAAATGAAAGCCTGTGGCTGAGCAATTCAGATTAAGAAGAAAGACAGTGCTGTAACAAGAAAGGTAGCATATGCCAGTGGATCAGATGCAATTTGTATATTTGAACATTGAAACATTGTGTCCTGATTAAAGCTTAATTAGTCAAAACACTGACTGTGCAGACTTCTTGGCTACAATGAACACAAATATTTAAAATGCACAGTTCTTGATTAAAACAGTGACTGTGCACCATGAGTAGCAGCATTATTATTTAAACAAAAAGGAAAGGAATGAAAATATGGAATGTTCCCAAGTTACCCAAATAGAACTGCAGTGGTAATGGTTCTGAAGGTGGTCACTGTAAGAATAAATTTTTTTTTCTTTATTAAAATAAAGAGAAAGTTAGCAATCATTCATTTTGGTTTTTAAACCAGGATTGGTTGGTCAGCTGACCTTGTCACTTTTGAAAAATGCCTCCAAATCTATTTTTTGTACTTTTTATTTGTCAAGCAATTTCAATAATTTCCTGTATCCTCCAGTTCTGGAGAACAAAACTGAACAAGAAATTCTCAGCTGCTAGCAAAATGCTCTAGAGAAGTTCAATAAATGTTTTTTCCTTCCTCCAGACATTGTTCATTTGCCCAGCTGAGCAACCCTTCACTAGCCCTGCCTTTGGCTCATGGCATTTTGAACAACACATTTGAAGGTGGAGGCCAGAGGCTAGCAGAGAAATCAAGAGCTGTTACTCACAAAAGCTGATCCATTTTTCAAGTCTTTCCATCCATTTTCACCAAGGAGTGTGTAAACAGCCTTTCCCACCAGAGCTAATGGCAGAACTCAGCAGTTCCTCTCGCAATCCAGAAATTATGCAATCTACATTCTAATTTGAGGACTATTCATAAGAACGAGTCGTGGTATTAATTTCAGATGATGTGTGAAATTTCCCAACCTCTTTTTTTTCCAGAAGAGTTGCTCATTTTGCAGGAGCAGGTCTCAGGTTCTGGCAGGTCCCTGGATTGCAGAGCTGCATGGCTGTTGACCCGAAGTGTAGACATCCCTGGAGTTGCTCTCTTAGCATTAGAACAAAGGAGTCTGCCTAGTTGCATATTTAATACATGAAAAACAAAAGTTGTTGCCTAAGATATTTCATGGAAAAGACCTAAGAGTGGGGAAACCTTGCAGCTTGCTGAGCATTGCAGCACACTGAGCCAAAGGCAGTAGGTCTTCATAACTGTTGTTAATTCTTTGATTTTTTACATCTGAATTACGCACAGAACCCAAAACACATAGAATGGCAATTGAGCTACGAGAGTAGAAAATAATTCCTCTCTTTTCTGAGTGGAGAAATCATGCTGCCAGTTTCATGAAGTACATTGAACAGACAAATATTATTGTAAATAGTGGTTTTTAGTCTGGGTAGAGGAAAAGAAGGAAGTAGATACTCATTTACACATAATGCTGGAAAGTAGAAAAAAACACTTCACAGCTCAGGAATCTGAAAGTGCATCTTAAAATGTATTAAAAAAAGAAAATAATTTAAAATAAAAGAAGATGTTAACACATATTCCATTGTTATGTTAAAGTAGCAACAACCCATGAAAATGAGTAAGCAGTGAGTTTCTAATGGGAACCAATGGCTTGTAAAGCTTTTTGGGTAACTATTTAATCTACAAAAATTCACTCCCCCCAAACCCAAACCTTTGTAGACAGGAACTTTCTGTAAAAGTCATATTTGAAAACTACTGAACAAAAATGCTTTGCCATGAGAGACTACCATCTGTTTACTATATTAAATATACAGATCTTTGTGTTTTTATTAGAAGACTTTTTCCTTTAACAAGGCAGACAGAGGAGCTTACACGTACAGCAAACCCTTTTACTGCAAAAATGTGTACAAGCTGCAGTGTAGAAATGGCATGTCATTTGGGGAAGATTACAAATTCTGTCTTTGGATGCTGCAAGAAATAGTTATATTTGCTTCTTTCCTGTAGCAGTGGATGTAAAAATCACTTGTCAGACAGCACAAGAGATTTTTCTGTTAGCTCAGGTACTTTTACTCTGCTATCAGACCCTAGCAATCTGATAAATTTAAAAGCAACTCCATAGCTAAAGAAGCTAAAGATTATTTTTAGCATTGTGTGCATATGTCTGTGTGAAACCTCCTAGAGGTGTTGATACCCATGCAATGGAAATCCTTCCTTATGGAGCTGGCCAACTGATGTACCACAGCTGGACTGAAAGTGAACTTGGGACCATCTTGTTCACTCAGTCAGGACTTCAACACTTCACTAAACAAATGGCATTTTAATTGAGGTCTGATATCAGAGATTTGTGAACTGTAACCAGATCCAATTGCTAATAAACATGGGTCTTGAAGAGTATTCCTTAAAGAGATATTATGCAAGAACTATATTTCTATCATTAAAGCTTTAAATTATTGACTGTTTCCCCTAGTAACAGTACATACCATAATAATGTCAGCAGCTTTTCAAAAGATTTTTTAAAAAGGCACTGTATCATCTCAAAACTATCTATTTCCTACTCTTGAAAGATTTCTTATGAGTGTTTGCTTGCTGTGATATATGTATGAAATCTGTACCAAGAAGTCTGTACCAAGAAGAAAAAGTTTGTATTTTGGAAAAGAAAGAAGTAAGAATAAAGACACAAAAGAGACAAAAATGAAGACTAGATGTAAATGCTTCAAAAAAGA
>VWZP01003416.1:357118-374452 GCA_013396995.1 Dicaeum eximium
GGAGAGGAGACTCGAGGAGACTCGAGGAGAGGAGAGGAGTGGAGAGGAGAGGAGAGGAGAGGAGAAGTGTTACATACCATTATTTGCAAGGGATAATTTTGAGGAACTGATGACAGTATATCGAATGTGGATTTAAGGCCAAATGCTCTGTTGAAGGAAAACTCCTTTGATGTCACTAGATCATTAATCACTGCAATCAGCAGAGGGAACAGGACCATATCTTAGGCAGTTCTTTGAACAATTCACTTGACATGGATTATTAAAGGGAATTAAATTACAATTCTTGAATACAGCAGCCATTTTAATTCATGTCCTCCTAACATTTAAGAACATATAAAAGCTGCCCCATGGAGAAACAGGACTGTCTAGTACTATATCCCTGTTAATAACAATATTAACACAAGTGCTGTGTTCAAGAGATGATATGAGCATTCACTGTGATTTGTTTACTAGAAGATGTGTATTTCCACTATGACTTTTGAAATATCTTCCTACCAATGGATCTATACACAATGCAGTGATTTGTAGCATGTTGTGGTATATTTCAGAGTCATCTCACATCTTCTCCTTTCTTGCCTTAGACCACCAAATCCCAAGTGCCTGAGGTGTGTTTTACTTGAGAAGCATGATGTTGTTAGAGATGAGTCATGGCACTGAGCCCAAGCTAATATGTCTAATAAATACAAAAGGTATTACCAAATCCCTCTTAAAGTGCAGTTTTCAGCTGCAGATGCTGCCTTGGGCCTTGAATTTTGTTGTTGCCTATTCTGCAGTTACCCTTGCTTCCAGCAGCTGGAGCAGCCATAAGCAGACCCACAGCATGGGGTCAGAGCTCATGGCAGCTGATGAAAACCATTCCTAAAATCAATTCAGCTGAGAGCATCTGCCTGGCTCTTCCCAACAGTTGTTCTCTCACCACTTTGCAGGAGCAAAGGCCCAACTACACACAGTTTCTTTAGACACGTCCAAGGATGCCTACATTCTTGTCAGCTCAGTGGAAGGTACATTATTCTAATTATTTTCTTATTCACAGAAGGTGAAAAGAAAATTCACATTTCTCTTTCCATGCTCACATTGGAGAACTGCTACGCTTAATAAGTTGAAGAGGCTTTTGCATTCACCTACTGTCATGATATCGAAAATTATCTCTATATTTTCCTAAGTCTGATTTGCTGTTTGCTGTATATCTCAAATATATCTCATTGGTATCATGTCTGCTGCATTCCTCTTGTAGAGCATCACGTATATGTCATCTTTCTCTTTTGCTTCCTCCCTGTTTCAAGAGACTTGGGCAGGCTTCTTTCAGCCTGTGTAATATGTTAACAACACAGAAATGTCATCTGGAAACAGAGCTCCCCTCCAGCTATGTATCTATCATACCAAATCCCAAAACCAGCGTGTAATTAGCACTCTACCTGGTCTCACTTGCCCTCCTGGCTTGACTCTCCATATATTATATCTGAACCAGAACTCACCTTCTATCACCAGCTTTAAATCCTAGGACCATATAAGGTCTTTGGACAGTATATTTCTCAGGTAACATGAAGTACCTCTGAACCCAGTACAAGTTTCTTCAAGATCCACTGCACAGTGTTACAAGTACCCAAACAAGACTAGCTTAGTGCTTGCTATTTTAGACTGGCTATTTCTATTTTAGAAGTATTTATAAGAAAGTTATCAACTCCAAAGTGTTGGAAGATCCTGGTTTCCTTCAGACTCAAATTGATTACGTGACAAAAGTTCAAAATTTATCATGAAAAATCCCAAGAGCTTTATAAATGAATAACTGATGATTCCTTCATCTGTTTATTCTTGTTTTCTTAGAGATATGCTTTGAGTAAATCTCTGAGAGAGTCTTCAAAACCAGAAAGGTTTAAAAGACACTGTTTCTTTTAAATGAAATCATGTGTTTCAAATAATCATCTGATCTAGGAGCAGGGCACTGTTAAAAGGGACACAGGCTGTCAAGAAGAAAAAAAAAGGATAACTGAATAGCAAATTAAAACACTAGCTGAACTGATTTTGAATAGGGAAGAAGTTTATTAATCTGATTATTAGTTTTCACTCATTAATAATTGATTATTTATGCATTTAGAGTACCTTTACTTTAAGTAATGGTAATTGAAATAATGAGAACTATTCATTTAGTTGAAAAGTGTGACTAAGTGTTTTTTCCAGTACACAGAGCCTGTGGTTTCTATTCTTTTATTACATAAGGAGCTCTTTCCAATTTTGCTACACATTGAAATGTATGTCAAAATCTTGTATCATCCATTTTCAATTTTATGCAAAATAGGTACTTTCAATTACAGGTCCTCAAAATACTGCAAAGGAAAAAGTCATTTATTGGTGATGGGTTTTGTATCTCAGTTAAGTAATGACACTGTTCAAGGGAACAATGTGATGCCATTTCTTCTGGTTGCTTATTGCATTTCTTTAGTTGGCTGTGTCTTTCTTCACATTACAGAATCATTGTCATCATCCAAATTATTTAGGTTGGGACCTTAAAAGATCTAGTTCATAAGCAGGGACAACTTTCACTAGACCTAGTTTCTTTAAGCCCCATCCAGCATGGCCTTGAACACTTCCAGCAATGGGGAATCAACAACTTCTCTCAGCAGCCTGTTTGGGTGCCTCATCAACCTCACAAAAAATAAATTCTTCCTCATACTTCCTCTAGACCTACTCTCTTTCAGTTTGAAGCCATTGACCCTTGTCGTATCACTACTTGCTGTTGTAAAAAGTCTCTCTCCATTTTTGTACCTACTTGAACACCTATCTGATTTATGTTACAGTTAGAACTATATTACTTCTTTTTTAATGTTTTGAAATATATGATGATATCTTTCAAAGAGGGTTTTAGCTGGAAAACATTCAGTACTTGACCTGTTACAAGCTACCTCTTCATCTCCCATTAGTCTGGAGGGCAATGTGCATCTTAGAAATGTATTTTTATGATGTGTTAAATCAGCATTTGCAAATGGAGCTCTTACTCTGTACATGCAGTATGGAAAGATCCTGGTGGAGCACTGCAGATGGCTTACACCACCACTCTATGGACAGCAGCATCTTCGTGCCACAAAACAGGAATGTGATACCTGCTTGACACTCCCAAGTCGATCTCATTTGGTTGTCCATGCTGTGTCCATTAGTCTCCCATTTTCTTGTCAGTCTAAACATCAATTTGCATAGTTTGAATGTAGCAGAAAGACAGTTGGCAGCAAATTTGATCTGCCAGCAGGATTAGGACAGTGAGCAAATAAATATGGAAATACAGATTCACATGGATACACGCTTCTCAGCAGATTCTTCCAGTTCATCATGGCTTGCCAGGTACAGCCAGAGACACTGCTGGGCAATTGGCTGAGCACATGCACACACCTTTTCAGCAAAGCCATGATTTCACTGAACAGCAAGCAGAGGACTCAGATGCAACCTTCCCTCTGCACCAGTGTGTGTGGGGCCAGGACTGGGACAAAAGAGAGAATGATGGCTGAAGATGCTGCTTTCACCTCTCAGGTTTTGGCTCTGCTAGGAATGTCTTGCTAATATCCATACTGGTATCGCATTTGAGTGCAGACACAGAGACTGAGATAAATGGAAGTGTACAGCTACAACTCCACCTGAGGAGCACATCACCAGAGCAGCTCATATCCCTAACTGAATGGCCAGCAAAAATTCAAAATGCACAAGGAACCTAATAATTGAGCTACTTTTAAAATAATCTAGAAAAGGCTGCATTGTCACTGACTTTGCTCTTTTGTGTGACTGAGATATACAAAGTCAGTCTGTGTTGAGCAAAAATAAAGGTCTGTGTAGCTTCTTCCACTGAGAGAATCACTGAATCATTTAGTCTAGAAAAGAACTTTAACTGCAAAAACAAACCACAAAGTTGACCAAAAGAAGTGATGAAATGACTGAACATACTTCTCCAGCAGCTGTATGTAGTGCAGCTGGAGATGACAATAAGGGTTGCAATTTTTACCATGCTTCCCTTCTAGTAATACAGATATTCATCACTGACCTACCCAAACTGACACTGACAAACACCTAAAAAAGGAAAAAAATGTGTGGTGGGACTAGCACAGACTGGAACACAGTGGGACAACAATTTTCAAGTGTTGCACGTTGAGAGCTGAAGTAAAAAATACCTTTTAACAATAATAACTTAAGCTCAACCGGTGTGATCTTTCATGAATGGAAGATCTAAATTTTAATTGTTACAGGTGCTGGGATGGAGAAGATAGCTCCTCACAATTCAAGAAGTTGTATTTAAACGATTCCCAACTTCATACCGTGGTTACTTATTTTGCATGGAGTCTCCTTTTACTGACTTTTATTGGGATAAAATAATTTTCATTCTGATTGTGCTTAGGTAAACATGTTCTGAGCACAAGAAAAATCTCTGCTCAGAGCCAAGCTTTCTAAATTTGAGAGTGCTCAGATCTAGGGATTTGACTTTGTGCCTGCTTCTAGGGTATACAGTAGTATTTATATGCAAAAGCTATTTGCCAAACTTCTTTTACAGTATTTTATCCATAAAGCAAAGTTTCTGTGTTTTAAGCAGCATTTTCCATCTGTGAGATGTAAAAGATTGACTGAAAAAGAAGCATCACACAAGCTATATAACAGAGAAAATTACTTTCTTCAGAGAAGGAACTGTTATACATAAGGCTGCTCTGAGATTCAAATTTGTAATTTCCTACATAGAATAAGTAAAATTTCCCCCTTTCATACTTTATATTCTGTCATACCCGCTGTTGTAGCTCCAATGCTAGGGAGAGATCTCACTGGGCACTGTGGTTGCCAGAGAACAGCCTCCTCCTCCTAAAATACATCCTGGATCACTTTGAAGTGCATCATGCAATCAAAAATAGACATGCTTTACTCTGTGCTTGTACATTTTTCCATTTAAAAGGAAAAATGTTGCTGCATGTAAGCACGGTCAAAGTCAGAGGCAAAAAAGCCTGGCTCATGTTGTGAGAACCCTTAAGGTAAATAGTTGTTATTTTTAAACAGACCTGGACTTCATGGAGACTGCTAAATTCCCAAAGAAAACTCATTAAAAACTCTGCTAAAGTATTTCAGAGACCTCTAGCTGCTTCCTGATTTACCTCAGACTCTGCTAACACCCAGAGCAATATCTGCCTCTCTGGCAGATTTGTGAAAATCATCACTCCTTGGCTTATTTGCTGCTGATCACAAGACTGAGTATCAAAAATAAGAGACTGCTCCAACAGCCATTAACTCTGTGTGCTGATATCTAAACACCAGAAAAGTGAGTTTGACTTTCATATAGCTCAAAAATTTAGAAGCCTCTGAGTTAAACAATTTAAAAATGCTGTGAGTAGGCGAGGCAGAATTCACTGGCTACACATAAAAACCATAACTAGTAAAATTGAGCAGCCCTTTCTCTTCTCTCCACAGATCCTGCCATTTCCATTCCATGGAATTGTAGACCAACAGTAGAGTAGTGGGCCAACAAAGAGGTCTTTGGTTGTATGAATTTAGGAAAAAACATCAAAACCTATATTACCTGTTTGTTTCAGCTCATTTCCTCTGGGGTCAGAAGTTAGTAATAGATCCAAGGAGCTGGCTTCAGAGCGCCTTTAAAGGTTTAAAGGTTCCCCAAATTTCTTTCATTGGGTCAGCTTTATTCTGTTTTTAGTCAGAAAGAAAACAAATAAAAGCAGAACATGGGAATGGCTGGAGACCAATATAGAAACAATAGACTGAAGATGACAGAGGCATGAATTTCAAAATAGAGATGGTGAAAGACTGCTTTTAATTGCCCCCACTGTGCAAAAAGAAAAAAACAAACCAAACCAAAACCAAACAAACCAAACAAACCAAAACCTAAAACAACCTAATGATACAACCAAAAAACCCCACCCCAAACACCAAAGGCTGAAAGAAGCTACTGGAATAAATAAGAGGTAAGTTCCTGACAATATTTTAGGTTCAAATTTTCTGCTCATATAGCTAAAGCTTATTACAGCACACATCTGTCTTTGTATACAGGGAACATAAAATGTACACTGAATACTAACAGACCTAGGTCAGTTTATTTTCAGTATTTTTTGAGACTGCTCTTGCTCAAAAGGAAATGTTAGTGATTACCTTTCCTGGAAGTTTTATCCTTTCTTCCTTTTCTCTTTAAAATGAATGCACTTTAAAGGTTTGCCTTCCAAATTCTTTAATATTATAATATTAAAAAAACATGTTAAGAAATTTATATTCTCTACTAGTCTGAATAGCAAACCTGGTGATATTTATTACCTGATATATTTGTTATTCTGTCACTCTGATCTTGCACATATATACTAGCCATAAAAATAATGTAAATTCTCCAAGGTGAATGGAAGATTTTAAAGCCTGCTTACTCTGATGCACATTAAAAAAAATGCTTACTTTCAAAGTTCCAAATATAAAAATGCTACTTAAAATACATTCTGCAAAAACACAACTGGCAAGGTGGCAATGACAAGCAGAATGAAGTGGGAAAAAGGTTACAATGAGATTAAATATTGCATAAGAAAAAGGCAGGGGGAAAAGTATTTGTAAGTGCCAAAATACCTGCCAAGTAACAGGCTATTCTTCAGCTGTGTTGAATTTGAACAGTTTCCCATTGTATCACATCATCCATTTTTGGGCCACCTCTAAGTTTCGAGCTGGCTTGTTAAAGTAAAGCACATAACAACAACTCAGTAAAACAGAGTAATTCCTCGGAATAATTTTCAGTTTCTTCCCTCTTCTTTTCCCCTTGCTGCACTCCTTTAGAAAACAGGGAAGTGAAATAAATTTAGAGCCATGCTTTCCAGCAGAATGCTTAGCAATGAATATCAGGTTTTTAAGACCTGTCACCTGCATTCCTTTTTTTAGGTTCACCAAATTATATTCACTGCAGTAGTTGCAATAGTTGCCATTAGAAGCCCAAAAATTGTGTTAGAATCAGACTGCACACCATTAAACCCACAGGATTTTAAATTGTGGTCTGCATGGAGGGCTGAAGGCTGAAATATTTATTACTAGCAAAACTTATTATCTTTCGAAGTATTGTTGTTGATAATGTAAATTATCATTCAGCATTTATGGTTGAACAAAAGGATTATTTCTGTGGCTTGCTCCTGCTATTCCTTTCTTCCTTGTTTGAGTCTTTATATATTACCATAGTGATGGCACTGGAAGCTGAACTACTTTCCCTTCCAAAGGCTGTGGACTGCGGGTAATTCACCAAAGCACTGAAAAAGGTTAAATGCTGAGAATCATGCAGCTGGGAAAATAAAGGTGAAAATTCCCTTGTTCAGAGCTTGTAATTAGCTCTCCTTTAATAGATGTTCACCTGATTGTTATTCTGTGCTGGTACAGGGCTTTTTGAGAGATTTGGCAGCACTGTGCTAGAAGGTACAGAGAAGTGTCACTTTTTGGGTTCAGTCTGTAGTAACAGGGCTGTAGGGCAAACGGGGCTGGAAAAGCCCCAGTGGGAGGGAATTGTCTTACATGAATATCCCTAATATTGCAGCTCCTCAGGGTTGGTCTTGCTCTTATCTGGAGGCATGACTGCATGACAGAGGCTCAGCTCAGAGCCATAAAAGCCTTCACACATGTTTGGGGTGTGCAGTGAAGAGGGAACTGATGCTCAGTACTGCTGCTGTGATCTTGCAGCTGAACAGCCTGGATGCACGTCGCTCCTGGATAGCTCCCAACCTGCCCGGCTATTCTCCATCTGTAATTTAATACGTGCCTGAGTGAGAGATGAGTTTTCAGTAGGGACTTCAAGGAGGGGAAAGGTTACAAGGCTTGAAGAGACTTCCAAGGCATGGGGTCTGGCACTGGCCCTCTGGTTCACTGCTCTTTGTACCTCCAGCACATATGCAGACAAGCCTGGAAAAAGGAGATGGAGAGCTTTTTTGTCAGATAAAGCAAAGATGTATGTCAGTGGATCAGCGTGGTTGTCTTTTTAACAGCAGCTCCTGGCTACTGTTCCACCAGCCCTGTACTGACATTGCTCACAGCCTTTGCACCTCGATGGCATTTCCTGAGCAACAGAAACTCAGCAGATCTAACCTTCAAACCTGAGTGTGCCAGCATGGTGATGCATAGCTGCAAAAAAATTGGCATCAAGTGAAAAGGAACAGTTGTCCTCTCCAAAAAATACTAACTTTCTAGAAAACTCTAACTAAAATACTAGCTCTAGAAAATACTAACAATCATTGCAAGGTGTTGCAAATCCAGTAGCACATCTCAGCTTTGCTATTGCAGGTTCAACTGGGCCAGTGTCTTTAGGGGAAAAAAGAAAATAAACACTCCCAAACGTATACAACTTTTGTTGGCTGAGTAACTGTGAACTTTTTTTGGGCCAAGAGCAATCATAATGGAGCAACTGGCTAGTTACTATTAGTTTTGTTTTGTTTTGTTTGTTTANTTTTTTCCAACCAGAGAAGTGTTTGCATGGCAAGTGGCACGTGTAAGAGACACCAACCAAAGGGAGTAAAGGAAAGGTGTACCTGTGCAGTTCTTCACAACACTGAAATGAAATATTCTAAGCATGGGGTTTTAAACATTTTTTTTTGTCCAAGGTGTGGCTGTGTCATACAACTTTATGGCTGTAACCAGTCTGAGTAAAGTCTTCTACTGCTGTCTCTTACATTGAAGTATTAGATGGTTCCTTTATTTCACTAACTTATGAGAAGCTTCCTGTAGCTTATGAATGCATTCAAAGACTAAAAGAGCAGACAAGCATCACTCAGAATGCATAATTGTC
Organism: Dicaeum eximium; assembly: GCA_013396995.1. Classification (NCBI taxonomy): domain Eukaryota; kingdom Metazoa; phylum Chordata; class Aves; order Passeriformes; family Dicaeidae; genus Dicaeum; species Dicaeum eximium. The sequence goes on from VWZP01003416.1 coordinate 365,883, forward strand.
TCATTTACAGAAGCAGTGTAATATAATGTGGTAATAAGCAGTGTAATAAGAGCGTGAACTTAATGCCCCACATTCTGATGTCCTGGCTCCAGAAATGGATCTCCAAATATTACACAGTTGGCAGTTCACTGGATTGTTGTATGTGTATTAATGTCAAAAAAACAAAGTTAAATTAGTACTTGAATTCCATATTTTCTCCATTGTCTGATTTACCAATGAGATATTTATCTTTTAAAACAACATATATTTTCTGCAATGTTGCAGTTTGTTTTCCTTTACTGATTTGGTTAGACCACAAGAAACTAGAGCTCAGGGTTCAGATTGGAAAACAACGATGGTGTCTGTCCAGCTCAGGTTAATCCATTTTTAGAAGAATATCTCCTGCTCTACATAAACTTAAAAGAAAGCTACAAGCTATTTAAAAAGGTCCTCTTTTTCAAATCATCAAAAGATATTTTGCTGTACTGTTTCTTATTTCATGGAACCATGATGTAGCAATGACAGGATTTTGTCAAATTAAGTTTTTATTTTAAATACAGTACTTTTATGAATAATATGTAATTGTTTGGGGGAAAAAGTTAAGGAAGAAAATACACTATTTTTTTACTAAAGCCATTAAAAAAGGTAGTTTCTGCATTTCATTTAAAGTTATTGTGTAAATTAAAACACTCTGGGAGATTCTTATTTATAATACCTTAAATGCTTATTAGTCATCCTTCTACAAAACACTGGGGTGGAGGCCAGGTAGTTTCGATATTTTCCATATTTGAATATTGCCATGAGAGTTCAGGGCTGAGATCTTAATTTATGGAACTTTGTGGAGAAAGGCAATTTTCCAAAATATGAATATAAATTCCAGTTTAACAACTGGCAACTCAGCAATGCAGGCTGTATTAACAATATACAAAGCATAGTAATCTGAGGAAAAATCTAATAGGCTTTAAATTACCAATTCTTGTCAAGGCAGTGTAGGCTTTATACTAAGACTAAACTAGAACTCTTATATTTTAGATAGTGAATATCAATTTACCTAGTTTTACTTGGTTCTGTCTTTCAAAAGTAGTATCACCAGTTTGGGATAAGATTAATATCCATGCAGCCATTTGATTTCGAGACTTTGCTATAGGCAAGTAGCTATTTATTACTAAATTAAATAGGATTATTTTGGGAATATGAATTATAGCATGTGGGGTCAAGAGCAAGAGAATGTGAATTTGAACTCTGCTTCTGGAGTTAGAAGTCAGGAAGAAAATGTAATCAGGAGTTTTGGTACAAAGCATTAATACCTCAATAGTTTTTAAAACAGCAAATGCAGATTTTAATTCTTGGATGGACTTTGCCTGTTATGTTAAAGCAATTTACCCCTACGCACCCTGCTCTATATTGTCACTTGATGCACCCTTATTACTTCTCCAGGTATTAAAGCAGTACGATATGTTTTCGTTTCATTAATCTTCTCTCAGGGGGCAGTGATGAGTTCATCCAACTTTCTATTCTCAAGACTGAAAATTCTTTTCAATTAAAAAATCATCTCCACAGATGGTACCAGCATTAGCAGCAGCCCATTCTGTCTACAACAACAAATATTGAGATATTTCAGGAATTAGCCTATAAATCACTGGACATGGAATGATCTGCAGGATTTAAAAAAAAAAAAAAAAAGGAAAAAAGAGGGCTACCTAAAGTTAAGATGATGAGAATCTGGGCCATATGGTTTATTGTCTCTTCTATGTATCAGTTTCATCACTGTGTCTGGAGAATTTAATTGCATGTTAAGGTGAAATATAGTGAAAAATTTAACAAAGCTATTAGCTATAAATATGTTATCCAAAACATTAGGATCACAAAGGTGATAATAGAAATGGTTTAAAGGCAGGGAAAATTCTCTGTTAAAGGGGATTAAAGAGGCCATTTATTGAATAGGATGGATTTCTTCCAACCCCCTATGTGCAGAAAGCATGCAATGCGTGAATAATTCATCCAGAAATTCTATCGTGAAGTTGTATCAGTTTCCACAGTAAAACCTGGCCGTGGAGGAGGAAAATACATCAACATCTGTGACAGGCCCTATGAAGAGACAGTTGCAAAGCCTTTCAGGCACCAGGAGCAAACCAAAATATAATAAATTCGCCAAGTGTCAAATTTGTGTCGGCTGAGTAATGACACCATATGTCTGGGCTGCCGTGTCACTGCAGGCTGCCCCACAGAGCAGCCCCCACGCCTCCCGTTCTCACTAAGCCCCTTCCCAACCCCCTCCAGAAAGTGTTCTTAGCCAGGGGAAGTGCTTCAGCTACCGTTTTCCACCCAGAAGATGGATAGAGATCCACTGGATAAATATGACTCTAGGCCGGGCTTTTAAATGAGAGCTCAACCGCGTCTCTTTTTCCCCACCCCAAGCTAGGTGAAATGGTCACTTGCAGTCCAACGCCAGCTCTCTAATTTATTGTCTGATGAAACAGAGGCATCCAATCCCACAAGGATGGTTAGCATTCCAGAAGGCTCAGGCTTTTCTGAGCCCGAGGGGCATGAAACAAAGCTTAAAACCTGCAGTTGAGAGAGGCTGACTGGGCTGGTGGCAAAGCATCACTACCCTGCAGGAGAGGCTCTTTCTTGGATGTAGAGATCATCCCTGCAGTGAATAAAGCCAATAAATTCTGGTCTGGTGCTTGTGCCCCAGAAAAAGGTGCTGACTGAACTGTTCCTAGTGTCTGATCCCTGCTGGCAGCTGCTAGACAAATAAAACAGGGGAAAGGAAAGGGGCAGGGGGGCGGGGTGGAGGGAACTGCAAGTTTTATGTGTTAAATTCAGTTTGCTCTGCTTTGAAAAACAGGGACAAAGAGACAGGTCTTGCATTTCCCTGAACTGTCTGTGCTGACAGGTGAGACTGTTCCAGATGTCATATTTGACTCAAATCCCTGGAAAAGCACCTGAACTTCTCTCCAAGTTCTGCTTAAAACCTCAGCTCTACTAACTGCCTCACAAGCTGCCAGCTTGCATTTTGTTTTAGAAAGCTCTAGTTTTGCCATAAAGAATCTCCCAACTTCCAATGTTGTGATTGCTCTTCCTTTCATGGAACCAGCTTTCTCTTACTGGTAGCTTCTGTGAGTTTGTTTCTCATGGAGCTCATTTTAAGAGCTGAAAGTAAACATTTTTGTGAGTATCATGGAATGATCCACAGAAAATAAAGAACTGGTTTTTTGTGGAGCAATTAGTATATTACATGGGCTGATGAGAGAGCTAGTTATGAGATCTTACAAGATATCAAGAAGTCTTATTCTCTCTTGCAAAACAGAAGAATGCTGAATAAACAAAAGGTGAGAGCAGTTAGAATCAAACTTTTAAAATTTCATCAATGTCAAAGAAATGTGAACCTAGGCAGTAGGGAAGAAAAAAACAGTAGGAAACTTTGCTGCCCAGCAAAATTCTGTATTTTTTACATTGTTCAGTAAAAATAAGCCATAATTCCCTAAATACACTTGCTCCAGAGAAAAGGAAACAAAATCAGTAGGAAAAAGCAAAAAAGAAATACCTGCTAGACGAGTGAACTCCACAGTGGGTTGTTCAGTTACAGACATCTATCTGTCATCGTTGCTTTTATGAACACTGGAATCAATGACAAGTCTGTCAATAAAAGGAGGGGAAAATGAAACCATGTCTTTAAAATAGAGGGGAAATATATGGTATATGTATATCTACAATTGTATATGTATATTTGCAGGCTGTCAAGCTAACTCACACATGGAAAATGGAAACCAGAATGTCCTCTAAAGAGGTCACTGATATGGGAAGGACAAAGTCATAAAGTCATACCAGAATTGTTTTGGCTTGTGTTTTTTGCTCATTTAGCAAAGAACTAAAGATATCTGAAAAACTTTGGTTGCAAAATCTCCCCAAAGCAAAACACAACAACAACAACAACAACCCCCATAAATTTAAATTTTATTTAAATTTTAAATTACAAACTTGTAATTTTGCAAGGAAGAACATTTTTGAAAAGAATAGGCTCTTGCTGGTTATTGAAGAGCTGGAAGATTGTTCTTTGCTTTTGTTGACTGATTTTTTTTGTGACTACTTGCAGAGTAATAAAGTTACTAAGAAAATTTTCCCTGACTTTCTTGTTTAATAATTAAATGTATGGAATTTTTGTTAAGATCTTTTAGGAGACAGAAGAAAGGTATGAAAACCTTAAACCTTTAACTTGCTAGAATTCACTAACCATACCTTTCCAGAGACATGGAAAGGTGTGGTTAGTGAACTCTAGCAAGTTAAAAACTTTTGTGATGTAATGGGCACTTCCAAGGACATACCTCTTAGAAATATAAGTAAATGCCAGGTTGAAAAGTGAAAAAGTAAAAGAATGTCTTTTATAAACTCATTTTTACAGAACAGTAGTATGGGTATGTAAAAAGATAGAGATGAGATCATGTCACACTGGTTTGAATTATTCCAGGTGAAGCATCAAGGGTCTCTATAGACCTGAAGAATCAAAAAATTCAGTTTATCTAAATACTTGTGTACGTAAGTCTTGATTATAAAAATGGACATAGAAGCAGTTTTAAATACAAACAGTTACTGTTTCAGCTTGAACAAATTTAATGCTTGCTTTAATGCTTGAATTTTACGTTACAGCAAAAGTAGTAAGTTTTCTCAGATTCTTAATGTGTCTTCTGCAAGCCTCACTCACCTTTACCTGGTACTTTCCTAATTCCTTGACCTGCTTTTTCCTTTTCTTTGGCTCCCACCTCGGTTTCTTTGAGAATTTTCTCATTTTCTCTCCCCATGCTCCTGTTCACACTGAGAAGATGAAGATTAGCCTGATGCTCCTGGACCACCTCCCTCTCTTCTGACTTCTCCTTTGCTTGTTTCCAGAGAAGCCTCAAATGCAAAGACAAAATCAAGGTTCATTTGGTGACTTCTGGACTGGGATTCTGAACATGTCAGAAGACTTCAAAGTGGCACAGAATGCATTTCAAATAAGTAGCAAAAACTGAAGAAAAAGCAATACTATCACCTATCTGTAAAACCTTTCAAAAGAGACAAATGGAGAAAGTTTCTCTTCTACAGTGCTTTTTTTAAACATAGCTGGTATGAGGGAACCCACTGCTCTTTGAAAAGTAGAAACAGTTGGCAATATATGGGGAAATGTATCTGTGAAAGTGACCTTTACCCCTGGAGCAGAGTGCTCTTTGATGCATAAATCTTGTGGAGAGACAAGCATAAGAGGCTTTAGCTGCTGATTAATCTCTTTTTTTAAGCAACAGTGGGACCAGACAGTAAAATAAAAGCTTGAGAGATGGTTCCTTAAGAGGTTCTAAAAAGTCCTTTGAAGGGAAGAATCCCCCCAAAAGGCTGAGGAAACCTCAGGTTATTGACTGACAGGCTCACTATGCTATATTTAGTCAAGGAAAATAGCTAAAAGATCCACAACATTTGTACATATTTTTTCCTTAGAACAGATGTAGTGTGAACTCCCCCCATTGCAACAGCAGGCTGATCTGATCCTTCTCAACTGTTTCAGGGTTTTATACAGTCACAGAGTACTCAGGAGAAATCATGGGAATTTTACAGTGCTGAGATAAAGCTGTGTGAAAGTGCCTATGCATCTCCACAAATATTTCAAAACTCAGAATCTCAGGAGACTCATTTTGCACTTAAAACTGACACGTGAAATTTTGTGAGCATGAGATTTTGAGCAAAAGTGATCCATTTTCTTCAGTGAGCTTCATTCAAAGAAAATCCACTGCGCACATCCAGCGGCCCCACTAGCAGATCATCTAATTTAGGAAGGCTCTTAACTACTGCATCCCCAAATTTTGTGTAATAAATTAGATGCAGCAGCACCTTTCAGGGAACTGTAAAACATTTTTTTCTCCCTGTCAAATTTCTCACAGTCTTTCAGAGCTGTTGCAGTCAGGCTTATGCATTTTGACATACTTGGGACTTTTATACATGCAAATATATCTGCAAATACAGATTTAATGTCAGGACTAGAGACCTTGGCATTAGCCAAGGTTCACCTTGCCTGAGTGTCTGTTCTGAGGTGGAGGTTCTACATAAATACTCAAGAAAACAAATGAGAATACCAGTAAGCTGAAGGTCAGATTTTTTTCTTTGATTGGCACTAAATTAAATGAGTATGGAAATATAATTGTAATGGAATGTATTATACAGTCATTTCTAGTGAAATATAAGAGCTACCTGGCAATATAAGTCAAGAAAATGAAAGAAGTTAGTAGCCTGGAGCAAAGAAGGGCTTAATCCAGCCAGAGAGGCTTTAGATCCCTGATGCCACAGATGCTTTTCTGGGCAGTATCTTCCACCTTAAGAAATTATGCAAATGGAATGTGAAAATGTTCATTGTGAAAATGTTCGTCATGAAAACGAACACAATTTCAATCTCTCCAATAACTATAAGCACCCAGACCAAGTCTGTCTTTTTAGACCATTTATACCCCCTTCTAAGAACATGAGGCAAAAGGATATATGAAATTTGTAATGTAGCTTGGGCAACCAAGGCAAGACTGAGCATTGCAGCACATGATAACAACATCTGGTAGAAGAAGAAGGAAACTTTCCTGGTATTCAGATATGACATGCTACAGTTACTAGTATTTCTCTTTGATGCAATTCCAAATCTGCAGAACATTTTCTAGGGATAATGTTTTTGAGGAAACTGCACACTTAAAAGGGGCAAAAAAAAATGATAAAGAAAAAGGGAAGAGGGAAAGATTTTCTGTTAACAGAGGTTTTTCTACTATCTCAATCTCTTGCTTTGGTGAATGCACTGATTATTTGTTATGATATTTGTCCCGTACCCAAAAGTCTCCTTACTACAAGATCTGCCTTTTTCACTGTTGTATTACAAACCAGATTTCCACTCCCTAAGCTGAGACAGATGTAAAGCATAAAGTTCAAATTGCTGAATGGTCATCTAGCCTACTTTTCCAGATTGCATTGGATTTGTATTATTGTTTATCTTTAAATAACTCTGATTTCACATTCAGTGTAACAAAAACTAAAAAGAGAAGGACCACATGTTATATATAGCACCACTGTTACTTACAGCAATTATGATGGCTTGGTACCTGTTATAATTGCCACCAGGGTGACAGGTGGGAAGGAGCAATTTCAATACAGAAGCGTGCTCCTAACAGTGTTCAATAAATCAAATAATAGAGCAAATTATTAATCTATCATCTATACCCTATCCCATCAGAAGTTTCCCCTGATATTTTGTTAGACTATCTCCTGGATTTGCTGCTTTACATTTTTCTGTGTGTTTTCTTTCTCACTTTGCACTAAATTGCAATTCACTCCATACAGTCTTTGAGTCATTTAGGTTGGAAAATATCATCAAGAACATCTCATTGCTCTTCATATGTATTCCCTTCTCTGTCTCAATTGTTAGCTGTCACCCTCCCATCCCTAGATTACTGGATTACTCATTAGAAATGGGACTGAACAATTAAGGATTTTAGAATTGTCTGTCCAGGCAAAACAATACAAACTCAGCCCAAAAAGTATGCTCTCATGTTTAGACCTTACCAGTTACAAGATTATGTGTACTAGATTATATAGCAGTATTTTAACACAAAAGAAGCACACTATATGCATATTGAACTCATGATTACCCTGTTAGTGTATTTAAAACATTTAAAATAAATATCCAAAGCACTATTAAGCTTCCATAATACTTTTTGCTTTTTTAATTTAGGTATTGTTTGAACTGTCAAGGAAGTCCATATATCTTTCAATGAGCTGCTAAAAATTAGACTTTTCTTTTTGGTTTTAAATAGATTTTATTTAGTCTTTGATGCAGAGTTGCTCTCTCTTTTACCTCTAGCAAGAATCAAAAACCTATGAAACCTGTGTGGGCCAGAAATCACCTTAAGGCATCAAACCTGCAGCCTCAGAAACCACTCAATGAGTTTCTTTTTCTTTCATACATCCCTTTTACATGGCAAAATACTTAAAGTGATGCCAGAATCATAAAGAAGATGATCTCCCTCGTAAACTCTTGGCTACTGATGCTTGCCCTGGAGTCGCAAGCCAATTGTTTACCTTTCCTTTTGAAGCCTGGGAAAAAATATATCAAAGTATTTCAGGCTGCCAGAACTTTGCACACACAGACACTGGCATTGTGACAGGAAACCCAGATGAAAAAAGATGTCTAGGCTTAAATATCACACTCTTCCCTGAGCTCTTCTTGGGAACTTAAAAACTAGATTCCATCAAGGAGATGATTATAAAATCACACACAGAAATGGAAGAACAGTATGACTGACCTAATCTTTACATGAACCATCTGGGCCTGACATAATCAGGCATTTCTTTCCCCAGACTGCTATGGGAAAAGGCCTGAAATGGACCATTTTGTTTTCCAGCCCAGGTTTGGCCATTCCATATCATTTGCCACTGTTGTTGAGGAGAGAAAGTGACTCTCTTTCTAGGTTCATATATTGATTTGCTAAATGGACATGGATCCATTCTGTGCTGAAAGGTATGGCACAACTCACAAACTGCATCATTCTAATTGCAGAAATTCTAGCCATGAATTTGGTTGGTTTTGG
>VWZP01003416.1:374538-518065 GCA_013396995.1 Dicaeum eximium
TTTTCCTCTGGTCTTCCAAGTAAAGCTTTTACTCTCTGCACCCCCTCTACCTGTCTCTTGTCCAGGTAAATATTTCACTTTATGAGCTGAAATCTTTTGCTGCAAACCACATAGAGCTTATGTCTTTCTGTTACTGTATAAAATGTCTTTGGATAGCCATGGGTGTAAGGTCCTCTGCTCCAGCCATCCTGCAGTTTAATTGGACTAAATAGGCAGTTTAAGTGAACAGTTAGACAACTCTTCTTCCTCAGTGTAAACAATAGCCAGAGAAGTCAAGCTCCCTGGGGCAATTTCCTGTACCATTTCTGTATACTAGAGGTTTTCCCCTAAGTCACACCTCTGAAATGCTCAAAGCTTAAAATAATAAGAGGATCTTAATCCTTTGTATGTCCCAAGTGTATGTGGTATGCCATCAGGCTAAATGAAACAGCAGTTCCAGCTTATTTGAAAAAACATTCCACCACAACTTAGAAATACCTTTATGCTGAAGAAGAAAGAAAAAGACACCCCACTAACACACACTTTTTTCTGTTCTGAAGCACCAGTCCCTTTTCTCAGCGGGTCTCTTCACAAACACAGAAACTGGGCGACAATTGTAGCTTCCCCAGGTCAGCTTCCAAGGAGGTTTAAGCAATTGGTTAATTTGTTTTTTAGACTAATCCACACAATACATTTTGCTCCTTCTTATAGAGACTATGTAGCCTTTGGGCAACAGGAAGACAGCAGCCATATATAGGTACAATACAAAAGAAAAGGCTAAGACATAGCAAGTCAACAATAAAATTCCATGTTATGCATATTCCATTCATTCACCCCCATCTCCACTATAATATTCCTTCAGGAGACCACCCTGTATAATACATATAATAGGATGATACCTTCTCCCATCATTCCATGGGATTTCTCTTTACTTAACCTCTTTGTGTTCCAGATGTTCCCACTGAAAATAATTTCAATAGTATAGCGAAGACTAAACTGCTCCAAGATGTTGGCAACTACCAACCAAAATTTCAGTAACACATAATTTTAACATCAAGATCTTCTGTTTGAGCAATCTCTTTGCTGTGGGCTATACTCCAGCAACACCCTTCTCCATTGTCCTAGCAGCAGAAATAGGAACTGTGAACATACAAAAACCTTGGGGATAAAATCCCTGTGGGCCACCGGCTCCCTGTTCTATGAGAAGACAACATTTGCAGATGTTCCTACGAGGCCACTTGCACAAAACACACATCTCCCCAGGTCTACAGGTCTGCCTGACAGAGTATAGCCCTGCCACAAGAAAGGTTTCTCTTTTATTATGAAGAACTCTAGTAAAAATATATGTTTCATTTTTATTAGAATTTTGTCTGATAGAAGCAAGTAAAAAAGTGTACAAGTAGCTGAAAAGAAGTATTGTTCAGGTAGTTTAATACTTTTTTCTGTCAGAGACTTACTCATCTCTTTGGGAAACAACCCTCTTTGGTATTTGTATTTTGAGCACCCATTTATTCTGTGTCAACTACGAACTTCAAAAGTTTCAAAATGCAGCTCAAGTGACTGAAAGACCATTTTACAGCCATTTTTTACCTCAGCAGGTTCCCAGCACAGCTAGGGAATAAAGTCAGTTTTCCTCTTCCATCCCAAACCATGTAATAATTTTGGTTACATGAAAATAGACCTTTCATACTACTGGTGTAGCCCCGTAAGACATTAAGTGTGACTGGGAGCTCAACCAGATCCATGCTGGTGATATTTTGTCTTGTCAGTGGAAATTCCCTCTGTGGAGCGTGCAGCTGAACCAAATGACCTCTTTCTGAAAGAGCTCACGTTGCTTTTGGTCCAGTTTTCAACTCATCACTCTTGGCTGTGAGTTCATCAGTTCATGCTGGAAATGGTCAGTGTGCCAAATTCTCAGCCAGCCTCATAAGGAAGCAGGAGGCACGTCAGGAAATAACCTTCAGCAGTAATTTTAGAGAGGTCTTAGAGGAAGGACTCAAACCAAACCCAGAACTCTCGCCTTGAAAACACCCCCGTCCACATCTTTTGGATCCACTTCCACCTGCTGAGAAATACCTTTATGATAAGGTTTGAGAAAAAGTAGATGCATTTGCTAGCTCTCAGCCTAACTCACCTAGGTAGGATACACTGACTTCTTTAAAGCTAAACAGTTCTGACCTTGTTTTTTGTGTTTTTCTTTGAATAACTGGGAACTGTGAGACCCCACAACCAGTTGAAAGCACAGTTATGCTTTTTTCTTACCATAAAATCTTCAAAACAGTAATCACAAAAATATCTGTATGATTGTACCTGATCTTGCCTTACCCCACCAAATAAAACCTACATCTCTGTTGACTTTAAAGAACAGTTTCCTTTTCCTTATACTTCCAAATATTTTTATTGCACTTCATTTAAATGTATAGCAATGCCTGAAATTACTCCAATAAAAACTCAGAATCCACAATCTTTCCTTCACAATCTATCCTGTAACATTTTCCTGAAGCAAACAATTGCAGGAATTACACATCTTGGACTCATTCTTTATGTGCTGCTTTTTTAAAAGAAGTATTTAGTCACTGAGCATGAACTAGATGCCACTAAAAGCCCATAAGAATGCTACCTGCTAGAAATTCCCTCCTCATTTGTCACTTCCAAGACATCACCATGATGTGGTAGCAAGGATGACTGCATTTAGCATGGATCAGACATGCTCTTGTCTGCTCTTCCACTTCAGCAAAGCTGTTGCTCCAAACAAACCCAGATGTTTGTTTGGGGTTCCCATAATATTTTTTCAGGGGATGTTACAAAATTACATGTGATAAATTTAGGAGAGTTTCATCATGCATTTATGCTTTAAATTAACAGTGTGTGGCCTCAACCCTGACTGAATTTTTATGTATGGTTTTGTAATAGCATTGTCAAAATCAATATTTTATTATTTGCATGTTTACCTATTCCAGCTTTTGTTAGGGAAACATTTGTTTCAATTTATTCCAACCAACTACAACTTTCTTTCCTCACTTGTTCCCACCTTATCTTAATATATATTTTATTTGTCGATTTCAATCATGGAAACAGTATGGATGAAGGTCAGATTATATTATTATAAACATTATTAGTTTTGTTCTCTCTTATTTTTAAAATTTTTTTTCAATGCAGAAATATTTAGCGAAAGCAGAAAAAGAAGCTCAGAGCAAAAAAGGTTAAGGGACCCTTTCCTGGCTCAGGAATTTGTTTGAACTTGCTGAGTTAATAGGTCCCAATGATTGAGCTATAACAAAACCACTTCATCCCCGAGACAACAGAAATTGTGAGATAAATTCTGGAAACAAATCAAGCATTTTTGTGGGGAAACTCATGTGGTCCTGTGGAGCAAGAAGGGTTGTAGGAAATGTCTTTGAAATCAAAGTTTATGAATCACTAGTGTCTGTAAAAATTGCATACAGATGTTATAAAGTGCCTTTTCAGTTTTGATTGCCAAGAAGGTAAACTGAAAACACAGTAGTTGTAAAATGAAGGCATAAAAGGCTGATCAGTGTCATAAACATACAGGAGAAAACCTGGGGTTTTTTTAGTACCTTTGTTATTTGTATCATCTACTGATGTAACTTTTTGCAGCTGTTATCAAAATACAGATATAACAAGTTACCTCTTGATTCAGATTTGCTCTTCTGCATACATTCTAAGCTCTTGCATTTGCTTGTATATACAAAAAAAAAAATCATATCAGCATCTGTGATTGTCCCCAAATTTGCAATCTACTTTGTTGGAACAGTGTTCAAACCTGTTCTCAAGCCTTTGCACTACCTCATGACTTTCTCTGGGGCTTTTTCCTCCTTAATTCTATGTACTGAGTGGTTGGGAAAGAGTGCATTGCATTGTTTTAGCCTTCTTTTGCTGGAAACAATAGCCAAGTGGTAAAAATTTTGAAAAAAGTATTACAGATGCCAGGTGTCATGTCTGCTTTTCAGCCATGCTTTATCACTTATACAGATTCAGAAACACTGGAATAGTTCTTATCTGGATGTATAATACTTATACCCCTGAGGTACCTGGTAACATTAGCCCTGTGGGTGCTGAAGCAGTGCAAAGCATCTGTATTGCATACCAGGATTTTCCTCTATGTCCATTTGTTAGCCCAGCTGGCTCTTACTGAATGCCAGGTACGCTGATACTGTCCACAAATGTCCACAGAGTTACAAAAAGTCATTCTGCACAGATAGTCTAGCACCCCTGTCAGATTACTTTTTGCAAGCCTGAAGATATTTCTTCAGAGGGTTATAATAGATCTTCACTTTTCTCAGTTTCCTAGATCATATATTTAGAAGACAGGAATCATCCTGAGATCACAACTTTGTTTTAGTTAAACAAATTTCATGGAATATATTTCATGACAACAGCAAAAGGAGTAGAAGTATTTTGGTTTTACAGTTATGATTTTATTTTTTCTACAGTAGAAGAAGAGACACATTTCCTTAGCTCTGCTCCTCACATGGATGGTTGAGTACATCAGAAAATAAAATCTGGCTGGGAAATAATTCACTGAATTTAAGTAAGTGATGAAACAGCATGATGTATAGACTTAACCTAATTGGTCAGGCATGTGCACATAATGCTTCAGATATGTAACAGGACATTAAGAAGTCTGAACTTCTTACTAAATAAAAAAAATATGGTATATATTACTACCCCACTTCCCTGAGTGTCTGTATCAAAGAGATTGCTTTATGACTCTCATTTTCACTTATGCCACTGAATGCTCTGTGATACAGGGGGGGAAGAAGTCAAGCTCAGCATTTCCTGTCCTTTTTTATTTTTAGAAAACTGAGGTAGTGTATACATCTGTGAAACTGCTGTGTCTAGAAAAAGCCCTTTGTGCCAGGCTGCTGTATTATTGCATTCAGAGGGAGATGGAAGCAAGGGTCAAAGCAGGTGATGGGCTCACAGAGACCTCCAGCTGGAGTTAATTGTGAGTGAAGAGGGCACAGGGTGCTGGTGGAGATGGTGATCATGCAGAGCCCATGAGCAGAGACCTTATATATATATTTTTTTAATTTATTGACCTCCATTTCTAGTGACTGAAGAGGCAGCATTGGAAGAGCCTGGGCTGCTTTCCAAGATGGTTTTGGTGATGTGCTTAGAAGAATGATAGTTTCACATTTTCTTTGTTGGAGTGACTACCTCAGCTTCCTGGTTCTGAAATTTGGACATATGAGACAGGACACAGGGACAAGTACTACAGGATGGAACAAATTACATCAGCATTGAAAAAAAGGTTACCTGCCATTTAAAGTTCACTACAATTTTAGAAGGAAATAATTTACAGATGAAAATGAGATAAAGACCTCTGGGGCTTGATGTCTAAAGAAAAAGATGGCTCTCACAGTGTAGGACAGCAGCTCCCCTACAGCTGCAGAAAAAGAATGTCCTCAGACAAACAGGCTGAAGTATGCATAGCTTTAGTCCTCATCCCACTGAGTGTGCTTCTATCTGTGTTCTCCAAGATCACTATCCCAAACTTCACATGACCCAAGAGAGCTTTTCCAGCCCTGTGACTATGGCTGAGCTTGTGATTCCTTTCACCTGCACCCCATCAGAAAGTTCCCAGAAACAATCTGCAGTGAAGTTACCCAATTGTCTCTCATCCTGAGACCTTGAGGCATGATGCTTTTCCCACTCTCAGAGTCAGATTTTCCAGTGGAGATGGAAGACAATGACTGCTAACACAACAAACCTAAAACCCTCTGTACTAAACACCTACTTAAACTACTCATGTTTTACTCTTCAGTTTACAGAAGTCCACTATTTCTTTTCAAACAGGCTGTCAAAATAATCCTGCATTCATATTCATTTTGCACAACATAGCTTTTAATTTCCTTGTTTCACTCATTATATGGTATGCACCAAAAACTACATTAACACTCTTACACGCGTCCCCCTTTTTTTCTTAATCCTGATTACATGAACAATAACTTAATATTTGCATGTGTGAGCGTTGAAAATCAGACTTTCTGACAGTGTATATATTTTTGTTAACTCTTTTGATTTTTGTGTTGTAGTCAAGGCCCAAAAATTAATTTCTGCTATTATCAGGCACCAACTTCAGGTGCAGTTTGAATCAATGAAATGCTCTACAAAATGTCTTACAAAGTGATTTTCCTTCCATAGGGGAAAAAGGTAACTCATTCCTAAACTCCAGCCATAGCTAAATTATTTGATGTTGGCAGTGGTTCAGAGAAAATCTACAAACAAAATTATAATCAATAGGCCATCAGTTTCCATAGGTCTGGCCAGAAAGGATTTTTGTCCCAGACCTCATCCCATTTAATCTTTATCTTTTGTCTTCATGCTTTCACTCCCTTCTTCATACTTAATTTCTTACACTTCTCTCTGAGTTGATTCCTCAATCTCCACTTTGGTTTCCCTTTCCAATCATTTGCTTAATAACACTAGGTGCAAGAAAATACCAAATGAATCAGATTTGGCTCAGGTCTTAGGTTTTTGTTTGTTTGTTCATTTAATTTTTTTTTCCATTCTAAATAAAACTGAGATAGGAATTGTGGTCTGAAATACAGATACCAAAATCTGATTAATGAATTTTGACACCTATATCTGTATTTTGGTACCTAAATAAAAGTGGTTATCCAATAGCTTTGAATATCTGCAGTGGAAGTGTCAAGTGTTGCATTTAGGCATTCACTTATGTTTCTAATTGCAAAAATCAATTTTTTTTTTGTTGTTAAAATATTCTGTAAGTGAACTAGTAATCTTGTCTAGAAATAAATACTTCATAGTAGCAAAGTTAAACCTGCTGCATTCCAGTCCTGTGAAAGCTTTTGCTCCACCTTTTGAGTGGGTTACAGGAGCTAAGAAGAGCAAGAGTCCATTTTCAGTGATCTGTATTCTTGTCTGACCTATCCTTCCTTTAGGTTAATATAATAAAGAATTATTGAAATAATTTCTTGTTTTTTTAAAGGAGTTCCAGTGGTGATATATGAGATTAAAAGGAGGCTGTACCTTCTGTCAAGAATCAGATACTGTTTGAAGAAACCTTAATGACAGTCTGAATCAGATTGCCTTCAGCATAGAAATACCCCAGAGCAAGACTACCATGATCTCCTGGGTTGCTGGAGCCATCCAAGCCTGGTCATGACATTGGTGTAAATGCCTAAGAAAGCTGGTCCAAACCAGGATGCAGAGAAAGGTAACTGGACTTCAACCATGTTTGGGAATTTAGCTCTTTTTCATATAGCTCTTTTCAGTGTTGTATTGGATTTTTTTTTTTTTTGGGAGTGGAGGAAGGAGAATTGAAGACTATGGGCACTTAGCAGAATCCAGAGGCACTGTCCAGGTTGACTCTATGAGTTACTGGCAAATTAATACAGCTGCAGATCTACTGACCGGTGGCACCATTCTGCTGCAGAGTGGATCTTACTCCCAAATCTCCAGTCTGCACTGACCATTACAACATTAAAGTGTATTTGATCTACGGTGTCAGCAACTTGTCTTTCTCTCTCCTTGTCTCCAAAATGAGAGGAATTTAGACAGAAAAAAAATGGAGTTCTAACGATTTAGAGGAAAGGTTAAAATAAATGTTCAATTGCTTATCATTTTTAACATTTGTTAAGGACTTCAGAATAGGTACACATGTGCAGCTGTAGACTGAAAAGTAATCTCAATAACACCATGTTTTTCATATTATGTTTAATTATGGTATTTCTTAGCCAAGATAATAAGTGTTCAAAAGGAGCTGCAAGAGCCTAATTAATAATAATCCCCATTCCAAAGACTACAGTGGAATTTGGGAAATCAGTATGAATAGAACCATCGGTCTTTCTAATCCATCCTTTTTCTTTGGACTGCTATTCATCAGCCATGTCCCAAAATGCTCTCCACTCACTGCTTTTCAACTCCATGCTGTTTGAATCTTCATCTGTTGTTAGACTTTTCAATATCCTAATTATGTTTTTAAGTGAAAAATCTCTCATAAAAACCCAACCTCATTTCTCATTTCAAGTCACAGTAGAAAAAAAACAATGGCCATTACAGAGTTAGCCCTTTTTAATACCACATTTGTTACATTTAAGTTTTCCTGTCAGCACTTTTTTTTCAGACTGCAGACATTCAAGCTCCTCAAAACAAGCTATGGCTGTAATATAGCCAAAGGCAATCACATCAAGGGAGCTTCAGTAAACATCTTTAGAGAAGCTTTTACATTTGGAATTTTCCTTAGCTTAATGCTAATTACTTAGTTATTAATGACTTTATTTTTTTAGACCTGCTAGAGGAATATGGACAACAAAAAGGCACCTAGTATTAGTGCCTTTTATAGTGCTATTAGTGTGCCAAAGCTGTGGGTTTTATAGTGCTATTTGTACACATGAATTTTTGGTTCCTAGATCCAATCTCTCTCTGAACTAGAGGTCAAGAGATGAGTGGAGAAAAGGGTAGGCAAATTGCTTTTTTCCCCATTAAAAGAGATGAAGAACTTCCTTATACAATTTAAATGACATGTCCATGGTGGTATGCGAAAGTCTCTCCACAATGCATTTTTCTTTGTAAACATCCTGTCAAGGCTTCAGTGAGTTCTGAATTGTCTTATCTCTGCCTCAAGGGGAAAAAGACAGTTGTCTTATAATCCTGTGTTTTAGGATGCTTTAAATGCTGATCTAGTCTACAAGGATTAGGCACTCTGTGGCATGTCCCTTAATCTGGGCCCCAGTGATGGCTGCATGCAAAGCAGAGCACATTTTGGGGATTGATGCAGGTCCCTTCTGGGCTCAGCACCTCTGGAAAGTAGGGTACAGGAAGAAGGCTGATATCTGCTTGGGGCTTCTGAAATGGATTTGCAACACACAGACCTAAACATTCACATCATGGAACTGCTTCTGGGGTCCCCTACAGCAGTCATAGTGGAAGCGTAACATTTAAAACTTTCAACAGCTGCAAGAAGGAATGTCAAACACTTCCAAAAAACAACATGTTGCATTTAAAACAAACAACAGTCTCTCCACAGCCCAACTGGCAAATGATTAAACCTTTAATACTTTTCTCTTGTGCACATGCCATCAGGTGCAAAGTCTACACAAGGGTTTGGTAGATCACTCAAGAATTTTGAAATGAGGTAGAGAAGGAGTAAATTAAATTCCCAGATGCTGTGAGATGCCAATTTAATCTGTGTCCTCAGAACATCCCAACATGAAATACTACTAACTAAATTGGTTCTTTTATAGGTACTATCACTATTTTGACATCTGTGACCCACTTAATAGTGAGGAGTTAATAGGTGGAGGGGTCTGACTGATGGGGTCCATCCATGCTCTTACTGAAGTAAATATATTACCACATGCTGTGAAAATCTCATCATTCTGCTTATTTACATGTCCCCTTGTCTATATTAGATTTTTGGCACTTACATGGACTCTGGAGGATTACAGCAATATCCTATATTTGATTTTATAAACCACATTTCTGTACCAGCAGATGTAAGCTGACAAGTACATTCCCCAACTGGCATGCATAGGTGAAGTTCCATCTCATAAATTCATGTTAGGACCAGTTCTAGTAACAGCATAAAAATCTCAAAATACCATACAAAACTAGGTGACAAATGCTTGGTCTTCCTCCACAAGCTGGTAAAAGGTAAAATAGAGCTTTCTAAGCAGTCATTCTTGGATATCACACCAGTCTGGATATTTCCCAAGCCTTTGATCCTGGCTAGAAACATTTGTTCTTTCATTTGTTCTCATCTCTATGACATAAAAGTATCATGAGCCTCTTCCTAGATCCCAGGAGGGAAACTCTTTCCATTTCCCAAAACCAGGATAGGAGCCTGTCTTTAAATACCAGCCAGCAGACAAACCACAAGGGACTGGAGAAGGTGACCTCTCATGTTCTTTTCCAACTACAACCTCCCAGACTCCTTTCCTGTCTAGGGCTAAAAGCTCTTAGGATTGTGAACTATCTTAAAAGATATACCTGTGACTTTCTTTGCCTTAGCAATACTAAGCTGATAAGAGAAAACTGGTGTAAGTAAACAAACAAACAAACAAACAAACAAACAAAACCCCACAAAAAAACCCACCCCAAAAACAACAAAAAAAACCCCCACAAACAAAACAACAACAACAAAAAAGAAAAATTAAAAGTTTCTTGAGAAAATACCATATGGATTCAGAAGCCCAGGACAAGATTTGCAGTAAGACTTAAGCAGTTCTGAATGACTTCTGATGAACAGCCTCCTTAGCAACTTGCACTCGTTCATCTTGTGGATTGGTATTAAAACGAGTAGTAGAAAATAATAGCAACAAATATTTATTATGTAATACTTTAAATCAGAAATGCTTTTACTGTTTGTTTTCTTTGGGAAATGGAATTGTAAGTCTTCACGCGCAAATGTGGCTGGGGTCAGTGGGACTCCAGAACAAGATCCATGTTAGCTCAGTTTTTCATGAGCAAAGTTTTTCATGATGTAATCCTGACACCACCCAGAGCCTGAAGTGGCCCGGGCAGGTAAGGGGTGAAGGCAGAAGTAGGACTGCTGCCCTGTACAGCAGGATGGCTGCAGTTTTGTCACAGGACGTGGGTGTAGTTGTCCCTGTCACGCTGGGTCACACAGGCACACTGTCCCTTGTCAGCTCAGGCACTGGGCCACAGCCAAAAAGACTTGCATGGTTCTGGGCTAAGCACAACCAGCTTTCAGCTGCTGAAGTGCACACACCAGATGCCATTGGTAGGAATGAGAGGCAGATGTGTGAGCTGGATGTGTAAAATACGTGAACTGACATGTCTGCTGAGGTCTCACTGGCTAAATCCCTCAGTAAGTCCACCCCAAGTGGCAGCCCAAGCCTGATCCATCAGCGCTGATTGTCTCTGAGTTCAGGTGCCCTAGAAGTGCAGACAAGATGTGGCTGCTGCCCACACTGTCCACCTGTGCCATCAACTCTGCATGTAAACCAGAAACAGTTCCTGGCGAAAGGAGCTGGGACTGTACAGCCAGCAACATGCCTGGATCATGGGAACTGCCTCTATACAGCCTTGGCTGAATTGGTTCTGTACCTGCAGCGAGGGCTGGTTCCCTCTTGGCAAGCAGTTAGAGAATCCATGGTCTTGGAACAGAGGGGGCACCTATGCACCTCTTGAGAACAGTGTGGAAATGTGTGTCCTTAAACAAAGAAATAAATAATATAACTTGTGCCTATCTGCATCTGTTGACATTCTAACAGTAGTATGAATATTGGCCTAGGAACCACTGAAACCTCTCCTTCAGTCCTACAATCCCATTAATTTGTTATGTTACTCTCATGCACTCCATTCATAAAATACAGGAAATACCTTTTATATTTTCCTAACTAGTAAGATCACAATCACTATTTTCTAATTTTTAAAGCTTTCTAACTTTTTTTTTTAAAAGAAATTGATCTGAGCATATTATATACTGATAATTAAGCTCTTACATTTATGCCTCTCTTGGAAGTCAGTTTTGTTCCTAACTCAGATGTGAGATTAGGCTTTTGTGAAACTGTGTTTTCTGTATGTAGATTATGACTACCTATACAACAGTGTGTATTTGGACTTTTTACATATTTTACTATTTTTAAATATTAAAAATGCATGTTAGAAAATGGTCTTTTGAAGTCTTCACTATCTATTTGTATGGGTCTCTTGCTTTTATTTATGTAGCGATACTATAATATAAAAGCACACATATAGAATGCACAATACAGATTTTTGTTCCTGTCACTGTACATTATATTCTCTTCATTACAACAAAGAATCTTGTCCTCAGATGACTCTCAAGAGAATGTGAGCTCTGTGTTGTGATCTGAAGGGCTTGCATTATACATTTGCCTGGAGCTTTCATTATTAATAGACCCTCCTTGAGCACCTCTTAGCTAACTGACATTCATTTGAGACCACTGAATTCCTAAACTTCTCTGACCTTGCTACATGAACTCAAGATTCATAGTCTCAAATAAAATGGATAAATCACATAAAATATTTTTTATTATGAGGTCTCAAATGTTGACAGCAAAAGAGAATAAAATTATATTGAAAAATATTTGTCTAGAACAACATGCTTTTGTTCCCCAGTTTATGGTATTTTTCTACTGTGTCAATTAAAGTGAAACAGCAATTTCTTCACTTCTAGCTAGTAATATTGTATTTGTAGTCAAAGTTGAATAGGAAGTTTTTCAAAAATTATTTTCATGAGTATTTGAACAGTCAGAATGACATCATGGATTTTTTTACAGTAGCATTAGTCCTTGCCAGCTATAATATGTCAGTCAGTACAAGTGTAATATGAGACTCTGGTAGGAATAGGTATTGGATTTGTTTTATGTCAAGGTTTCCTTCAGATTTTTCCATAGAGTCCCTGCAGAATGAACCTTCCTGTGTTTTGAGTCACTTAACTCCAAGCATTTATTCTTTTGTTTCCAGCACTTTGAGAAGAAGAACAAGAGGAGAGGTCATGGACAGAAAAATCCCAGCCCCACTGCAGAAAACACAGGACCCTCTTTAGGTTTTGGGGTTCAGAGCTTGACCCTCAGCAATATGCAGCAGGAGCTGACAGCCTTTGTGGAAATTTGCCCTTTGGTGTTTTTTCTACTAATGAAGTTGGGGTTTGTAACACAAAACGTGCTGCTAAGGAGGGTGTTTCTGGAACCCTTGTTAGATATTGAGCACACAGTATCTGTCAAAGTCTTCAGGGTTCATTCCCTCAGCACATCTGAATTTCCAAGTGTCTAAGACTCATCCCCTGATGACCAGTTTGTCTCTCATAACATTTCTGCCAATTCAGAAGAGTGTGAAGTCCCACTCACAGCCCCAGGAGAATTTCACCAGCAAAAGTTTTATGTGTGTATAATAAATCAGAGCAGTTAATTAACACCATAGATGTCTTTGCCATGTAGATAAGAGCAGTTCTGCAGAAGTATCTGGGGAGAATGGAGCCTTCAGACAACTGTGGTCCTCTGTTCAGGTGACCATAAGTTTCATAGGAACTTTTTTTAAAATCTGTGCTAGGAGAAGATGTATGAACTTGAGGTAATTTCACAGCTACATGGCTAGTCCTGAAATTCACACAATCATGTCATATTACCCTCTCTGGAGTATTCCTTCCTGTTTAAGGGATGTGAGGTAACATGTTTTCAGAAATATGAGTCTGCAATTTTATTTTCAATACATTATTTTTTAATAGATTAGTCCAAAGGTACTGTTTTTAGACTTACATCCATCAAGGCACTGCAAAAGTAGAGATGCTAAACTGTGCACAAGGCTGTATACATAAGCTCTCTGAATTTTCCTTTAAAAGCAAATTACAACCCCAAATGCAAATAAGAAGTTTGCATCTGGTGTGCCACCTTTGGAACCTAATTTAAGTGATTTGAATATATGCTTGGAAGTATCTTTTTCCCCTGACTACAGTAAAAGTCCTGGGTAATTGCCTGGGATAAATTATTCACTAAAGTTGGGTTCCTGAACTTAGACAGTATGACTGTCTTTATCACCTATCACTCCTGTCTTAGTCTTTAGACTTCTAAAGGTGGGCAATCAGCAGGTGGGGAGGCAAAGATCTAAGCCTGGTCAAAGAGTGAAGAAATTAAGCCAAAATATTTACAAAGGCATATATCCTTATTAAAAAAAAAATCTTTTGAAAATGTTCTGAATATTGTCCTTACTGTGAACATTGTCTTCATACTCCCTAGAGAAGAACATTGCTTTTGGAAGGGGTGCCTATTTCAGTTTACTTGGGAGAGGAAATGACACCTCAGGAAGTTTTGTGTGTTTTTCAGTGTCTGGAAACTTTTCAAACAACATGCCAACTTTCAGACAGTTGTGGTAATATTAAAGAAACACAGAGATACTGATCAAGGACAATACTAGCTCCTTCCCAGATGTATTTGTGGCAAATGATGTCTGAGGTGCTTCCTCTCCCCCTGACTTGCAGCTGCCTCAGAGGTTTGGGCTAAGGAGTGAGGGCACAGAGCAAAAGCACAGCAAACATGAGGCAGAAAGACCATTCACGTCCTCTGCATGAGAAAAAGTGGCAAATGTCACACTTCCTGCAAAATTTGGCCCACTGGACAGATCTGAGTGTTGACTGGGATGGGATATAAAGGGTTTTACTTTGTTCTTGTTCCAATGGAGAACAAACTACCAGGTCTGTTTGCCTGTCTTTGGAGAAAAGCCAAGGGTTTTATCCCAAGGGCAATAAATGATACACATAAAATATGAGGCATCAGGTAATGTAATTAGCTCAATTTAGATGCACTATTGACATGACACTAGTGGTTATTACTAATGAATACACTGCTAGTGAATAATTAATAATGGGAGTATCTAACTACCGCGCTTATGAATGCTTTATTGTGGAAAGGTGGAAAGTTCATATAGGCTGTTGGATTTTTGTGGGCCAGTTGTTTGCTTCACTTTTCACCTTTTTTGATCAGCTATTCTCAACTGGGTTTGTGAACAAAAAGAATATGAGTTGAATTTTGAAGGAAATTTGGTGACAAGGGTAATGGAAAAGTCTTGAATACCTTCACTGCATTTTCTTCGTATCACAATTCCAGCCAGGGCACAGAAGAAGGCACATAAACCTAGAAGTAAACTGAGAAAGAACTGAATCAGCAACAAGCAGATCTAATTGGTGCAGAGGATGTGCTTGCTGGAAGAAGAGCATTTAAACAATCGGGAATTCATTTTCAGTGAGGATCTGCAAAGGTACATAGACAGTCACAGAGGAACTGTGGAACTGGGACATAAAAATGCTACAGGAATCTGTTTCGCTGCATAGCCATATCCCAAGCCTTACTCAGGCCCTCATCCTAGAAACTGGATGTGCTCTGACAGCTGCACTTGTGGGAAGGGGATTTTGAGCAGGGACACTCTGCAGGTGTGCGGCACGGCGGAGGATGGAAGCGAGGGATTAGACCTCGGGCAAGTTCATGAAACTTCAGCTGTGACTT
The DNA here is from genome assembly GCA_013396995.1 of Dicaeum eximium. Lineage (NCBI taxonomy): Eukaryota > Metazoa > Chordata > Aves > Passeriformes > Dicaeidae > Dicaeum > Dicaeum eximium. Next base: position 389,490 of record VWZP01003416.1, read on the forward strand.
CTGGCACCAGAGGGTTAATGACAATCCCTGGTGTGGCAAACTGCTTGCTTCAGGGCAGCTCCATTTTTTTAAGGAGAGGATTGGATTTTTTCAGGAAGGATTGAAAGCCTTTGCAGTGGTGGCTGGTGCTGGGCAGTCAAAACAGGTCTGGCTTTTCTCAAGAGCACACCAGCCTTGCCAGCAAACCCTAGCCATTGTAGGCAGATGTTTTGCTCCTAACCACACACCAGGCAGGGCCACAGACTTGGATTTGGGGACTGCTCCATGTTTCAGGATTTGGTGCTACATCCCCAACTGCTTAGTGAAAAAATTCAGGGAAATCCAGGTGCATCAAAACTGCATGGATAACAAGCCTTATATTGGAAACGCCAGCTGGAGCCTCATCAAAACTGAAATATTTTACAGGCTGTTTGGAATCTGAGCAGTAGGATGCAGAGATGTGGTATCTTGTGACAAGCTGGCTCTGGCTTCTGGTATTGAATCAATTCAACTGATGAGATTTTGCAAACCCAGAATCACTCTTATTGATTGCTAATTTACTGAAACTGTTCCAATACCAACATTTTCCATATAAAAAAAGGAACAACTTTTTAAATAAAAATGTCTGACTGATAGGAAATAGAGTTTTCAAATAAAAAGTATAATTTTGCTAAATTTTTACGGTCACATTTTTTTCTGTATTCTTAGCTATAGATCAGATTTGTGTGATCAGAATTGTATGTCTGCATCTAATTCACCCAAAAGGACAAAGTGCTCAGGATGTTTCATGACCTTGACCTTCACCTCTGAACTTGCTTTATCTCTGCAGAACCAAACACAAAATAGATGTGCTCAGACTTGCTTGTCCTTTTCAGCTCCCACCTCGCACTCTACACAGCCCCTTTTGCATCTGTTTTCCTCCTTTCTCAATCAAGATTAGTCATGTAAGATGTAGAAATCAGCTAACCCTTGATGTACTGGATTGTTTCAAACTATTGTGACAAAGATGTCAGGTTTTAAAACAAACCAAGACAAAAATTACACAGTATTTATGATTTGGGAATTGAAACAATTCCTCTTGGATGGATAATTTGCTTATAAATAAAAAACCAACTCATAGAAAGATCATGTTCTGGAAAAATGAAACCATAAGTGAACATGTAGTGCATTATTTTTTGACAGATTTCATATTCATTTAGCACAGTTACATGAATTTGTAAAGGAAAATAAACATTCTTTGGAAAGAAAAAAACATTTCTAAGCTAAATGATTTCTGTGTGCTCTAGATTGTCTTTCTTTCTTGAATCACAGTATATTGGAGGGGACTACAAATAATTCCCAGTTCAAAAGGTAGCTACAGAGGGTACAATAAATCTCCTGGAAGCCAGACTTCCAGTTTTTTCTGGCATGCTGTACATCAGGCAGAGTGTTACAATCTGGGCTGCAGCTGATAAAAAATGGGAATCTTCCCATCCCTATAAAACATATCAGTATTTGCTAGCACTTACTGTGATTATCCCCAACAGAATATTCCTGTGTGAACATGGAATAAAATGTCCCAAATCTACAATCAGATATGGGACTATGGAGCCTGAAACCCACAAGACTGTGCACAAACTACAGCTCTGTATCCATCCCACGGTGGCTCAGATTTCAGGATCAATGCTCTAATTATCCCAAACTTGAAAAGTATGCCAGAAAAATGTTTTTTGCCAAATAGAGACGGAAACGGAAAGGACATTTCCAGTGTGAACAGACATGTCTGTGCCATAAAGACAATTGGGGTTAGTTTCAACAGAGTTGTCAACTGCCACTGTCAACCCTGGGAGTGTTTAATCATTGAGGTAGTGATATATCCTTCAGTATGGGAGGTGCTATTAAGGTGTTGTGTTTCCTTCTAAAAGCTTCTAGCAATCTCATTTCTTGGAATGACACAGTTAGTAGTTAGGAGCAAGCAGAGTACTTACCATCCAGATTTTCAGTGGGAATATTTTGCAGCTTGGGTCATGGAAATGTTTGACACATGAGGGTTGCATGCCCCCAGTTTTGCCCTTGCTTTTCTTTCAGACTTCTTGTCTTCCCAGTCTCAGTTCTTGTTTCTCCAAGTTTTGCCTCCCAATACTTTCACTCCATGGACTCTGATTAACTTTACACAGTAAATCCAGTACTTCTGTGTCACATTAAACCTACTGCACATGTGCACATACTGTGTGTATGGTGAAAGTGCAGAGTCTGATGCTTATTTAAAATGGTATGCTTCTGGATCCAGCATTTGCCAGCCTATGCACACATATCTTTTCATGTCCAATTCTTGATTGCAGTATAATTTCCTTCCTCTCCCATCCTGCTGTCCACTGGGGGACAGTTTGCAATAGTGCTGTTTCCATTCTGGGCCCTCATGGAGGACAGTGTGTTGTGTGATCAGGATTGTATCTCTGCTGCAAACTGAGTTCCTGGACACCAGCTGGCAATGTGAACTGGCAACCCAGAAAGCCAATTGTATCCTGGGCTGCATCCATAGCAGCATGGCCAGCAGGGTGAGGGAGGGGATTCTGCCCCTCCTCTCTGCTCTGGCGAGATCCCACCTGCAGTGCCACATCCAGCTCTGGGGTCCCAGCACATCAGCTACACATTTCCTGCTGTAACAAATCCAGAGGAGGGCACCAAGACAATTAGAGGGATAGAACACCTCTCCTATGAGGAAGGGCTATGAGATGGTCGGGGTTGTTTAGCCTGAAAAAGAGAAGGCTTTGGGGTGACCTAAGTGTGGCTTTTCAGTACCTGAAGGGAGACTGCAAGAAAAATGGAGAGGGACTTTTTACAAGAACATGTACAAGTGACAGGACAAGGGGGAATGGATTAAAACTAAAAGATTAGAAGTCAGTTTAGATTAGAAGAAATTCTTCCCTGTGAGGGTGGTGAAGCACTGGAACAGGCTGCCCAGGGAAGCTGTGGATACCTCACCCCTGCAAGTGTTCAAGGCCAGGTTGGATGCAGCTCTGAGCAACGTGGTCCAGTGAAAGCAATCTTTGACCATGGCAAGGGGTTTGAAACAAAATTATCTTTTAGGTCTCTTTCAATCCAAACCATTCTATGATGCTCTGTTTTTGAAATGTTATAAAACTTGGGTGTCTGAATATGAGCTTGAGAAAAATCTGAGCCCAACATCCGATCCTGAAATATTTGAAAATCTGAGCTGCAGTGTGTTTTCTTCCACCAGCTCAGCAATATGCTTTGAACACAACATTAACAATATTGGAAAGCAGATCAATTTTGGGCCGCATTTCAGCTCTTTGGTAGCCAGTTGAGCAGGTGGCTGGTGTGGTCTGAATCTCCTTTCAAGGGAGGCAGTTCCCCTTGGCCCCTCCCTGCTCTGCTGCAGCTGCTTGGGGCAGCCGAGCCCCACGCTTGCCCTCTGCCCAGACAGGTGACTCTGCATAAATGGGGATCCTTGGGTGCACCCTGCCCTGCCCGGGCAAGTGCCTGTCACACAGCATCAGCCACTTGGTAAAAAGCCCTACAAGAGCAAGTGACTCATTTGCAGACCTGCTTATCTCTGGTAATTTATCTGTAATGCCTCCAACTCCCATGTATTTAAATGATTTGTGTGTATTTTGCTCACTCTGCTCAGGAACTGTGTAGAGGATCTGAGAAACATCCACCAAACTGACAAGTGTGACAAACCTTAGATCTCAGTTTAATAAATTTTGGAAAAAATTGACTACAGGGTGATTTCAGAGCTGTGCTCATCACACTATGAGTGCACACATCTCACAGTAAAATATACATAAAGGTTCAGGCTGCTGCATAAAATTCTTTGGGTCCTGTAATCACATGCTGAAAGCTGAGCCAGGCTACTGACAGAATAGTTTGCCTGCAGCCATAAATAGTCTTATATGGCTTCCTATAGGAGACTGTTTATTACCCACAAAACCTGTACTAATCACACACATGCATTTTTTTCAACCATTCCCTAATATCTCACATACTACAGAAACCAAATCTGTATTATGCATACTGTAAATTTTAATTTAGTATTTATCTATCTCATGATAAGAGATATAAAAGAGAGGGACTTCTCTTTCTCCCCCTTTTCTGGGGGGTGGAGTGGGGATGTGTTTTGTAGACAGGTGCTCTGATTATGATAATATAAAGTTCTGTTTATGTGTAGGAACATGTTCATCTCTTTTGAGAGACAGTGGCAGCAATTCAGTGGCTTTTCCATTTAGATTTGCATTTGTGAGTATTCTTAATAGCAATTTATATGCATGTGAAGGTGAATATTAAGACAATTGTCTTGGAGTTTTATATTTGATAACTTTTACATGTTTTTTCATAACTTCAAAAATGCTAGAAAGTTTTACAAACTTTTTCATCCTCCCAGGGCCCACTCTCCCCCAAGATTTGCCATCTTGTGCTGTTCATTACTCATGCTAATTCACCCCACTTTGAGAAAATGGATTTCTAACTAAGAGGAAGACTATGTAATGGTTTTACAATAGGATACCATTCTTCCAGTCTTCAGGAAAACAAAGGTGAGCTCACACAAATTGGTGGGCTCTATTTTTCTAGTGATTATTTAGCAACACAATGGCTCACCAACTTATTTTTTGCTGGAATAGCTGAGCTCCATTAAAAACAATTTTCAGCCACCTGAAGCTGACTTTCAGTCTAATTCATAGCGTTTTTGTGATTAACAATCTTTACTATCCCCTCTGTTCTTCTTCATCCCTCTCTTCTTTTAATCACTTCTTGACAACTGAAAAGTGGGCTAATATTGGTGTTTAAGTTAAACTGTCAAACCTATCATGTTCAAATTGATTTGAATTTGGGGAAAATGAGTTTTTTATGGCCCAGCAAACATGACTACCCAGCAGAAGGGCCTGAAACTACCCATGATAATTGTTTTCATATTATCTCTACTGTAACTTTCTAGTGATATATTTACTGCCTGTTCTGGCACAGATACAATAGTGCTAGTGGACAAGTACATGTCAGACATTCCTGTATTTGTAATCATGGTTCCTTGCACATGCCAAATGAACTGAAGCATGGCACAAGTGCCTGTGTGTTTCTTCAGTCTAAATCCATACACTTGCTCTAAGCTTTTACCAGCCTGGCAGAGGAATCTCTTGTATTCAGCCTTTTCTCTTCAGCATATAAAAATTTTTATTAAATTACAAGAGTGATGAAATATTGAGACTGACTTCTGCAAATCTGATGCAAATCAGGAGGCCAAATTTTTTACTCACATGAGCAGTTCAACTACTTTTTGTGGGCATAGCCCATAAATATTAGCAAAAATTGAGACGAGTTTTTTATTACACTTGCTGTGATTGAATGTGACATAGATAAAAAACAGGGAAGTGAACTTAGTGAAACTGTTTAGTATCATAAAGAGTACTATGAGGGAAATCCTTGTTCCAAAGAAATTAATGGGAAGCCTGGTGTAAAGGACAAGCATCAGAAATATGGTGTATAACCACAAGAATTCTCAGGCATATGCTCTTAGTTAAACAGTTTAGAAGTTTTACTTCTTATATAAAATCTAATATTAGGAATATTTGTGTTAGTTTAGAACTCGAATAAGTTGAAAATAAGCACTTCATTTCAGCAGATTACCTTTCACACAGTGGGTTCTCTTATTTGTGGTGGAAGACTAAAATTTGTTTCCACTGGAGAATATAATTGTGTTCTGTCTGAAGTACTGTAGGTGAATTGGGAATATATGATATTTTTTCTAATTAGAGTCAGGCTTTTGCCTAATTAGATCTGAGTAAGGATTTCCAAACTTGGGTCTGGCAGGCTTTGTGTGTGTGATAATTTTATTGTGGCAAATAAATTAGTTTCAGACTCATGAAGCTACATTTACTGCAATAAGAGAGAATGGGACAAAGGCAATATCTTTACAACTGCTTGCAAAGGAAAATTCTTCTGAAATTTAGTAGTCTCAGGTACATTTTGTACATTTAAACCTATAATAACCTATGAATAATCTAGGAAAAACCTATGAATGCCTGAGTGCATGTTGAGTTGGAAGCTGGAATGGTGGATCAGAGCTGCTCCCAGATTTTCTAGCTATTTCCCTTTTCCAGCTATTCCTCTTCAACTGGGAATTTGCTGAAAAGCCCTGGGGAGGGGTCTAGCTTAGGAAAAACATGTGAAATTCCTATATGTTGGAGCCCTTCCATAGGAAAAAATCCCACTTTCATATGCTGAATATATATATATATCAATGTATTCTGATAAGTATTTGAGTCCTTTCAATAACCAGTGAATATTTAAAATTATTTTTAGTTCCTCATAGTCTAAGCAAATGTACTCATTAGAAACAACTGAGTAAGGTAAACAAACATGCCCAACCATGTAAACCAAATGCAAAAATCTGCCAGTCATTTGTGAGAATGGTTTTGATTTGGTTATATCTAAATTGGTGGCGGTATAATTTTCCCTCAGTAACACTGATGTGGTTTTACATAAAGGGTTTAATAAAATAGGTGGCATTTGAGAAATGCAAAAAATGTGTCTGTATTGTTATTTTTCACCTAAAAATATTGAGACAAAAATACAACAGGCACAGTGGATTTTTTTTTTTATTAAATATACTCTGTACCATCTTTTGCTAGAGAAAATCTAGACCTACAGGAATAAATGCTCTAATACTTACAGAAATACGTAACATAAATTTTGCTTTAATACTCTATTTTTCCTGTAGCACACATGCAGCTTACTCTGAGTTTGAGCACAGCCAAGATCAGGCTTCCAGTGATCTTGATTCTGTTAAACACAAATTTTATCAGCAGGGGAAAGTACATCTCACACAGGAATCTCTCCTGGGATAAATACCTTGGGGTTTTTTGGAAGTTTTGTTGATAATTTTATCTGTGTGTGAATTGCAATATCATTCTCTGGTTCATGTCAGAAAGAAAATTTAGTTGTTACAACAGGTTGATTAAATGATACTTTGTTATTTGTCATTATTGGACAAAAAAGTAAGAATATCTGAAGTATTTATTGGTATGAAAAGTGCTGAACAATTTGGGCTTTTGATTGTTTGGTCCACCAAGAAGGTGGACATTTTTATCATCAATATTATTTTATTTTTGGACTGCTATGTTCCTAAGTACAACTATCATACTTTAATTTATAACAAGACCTTGTTTTAGATAACATCATGGTGTTGCAATTCAAGCCTTTATTTCAAAACAAATATATTGTCTTCAATTTGCATTGAAAAAATACTATTTAAGCATATTGAGTTAAATTTAAGTACTATTTAAGCATAATGAGTTAAATAATTCCTAGCAAGTACTTTTCAGCAAAATGCTGTATTCTGTGGACCAAATGTAATGGTTTAAATCTTTGCCTTTCAAACACATTTCCCGCAAAAAAAAAGCCATTTTGTTCTTGTTCTGTGCCTAGTATCTGCATTTCTATAACTTTGTGGCTAGCTTTGATTATAGTTTTCCAGCACAGCATGCTACTCAAATTAGAACAAGATTTAATGAAGTATATAAACAAACATAGAGGGACAAGCCTGCACAAATCTGGAACAAGATTCACTGACTTCCAGGAAGTCCATAAGGATTTACACTGTTACCAACAGACCAACTTTTGGCCCTGCTTCTTTGCTATATCCACATATATAAATTATAAATCTCAGATCTGGCCCCTCACAGCCCCTCCACACATTAATTTCTTTATCTGATCTCATAAGGGTGTCTAAGGCTGCTCACTTAGGATACAGAGAGGTTTCTGATGCAAAGGTTCAAAAGGTTGTGCTTATACCTGACCCTTCAGAGGTCTGAAGGGGCATTGCTGCCACTCTGCAGCCATGGTTCATCTGCAGTGGGACTGAAAACCAGCACCTGCTCTGCTCTGCAGGCTCTTTGTGTCACCATGGCTGTCCCTGGACAAAACCTTCATCTCCTCTTCCCCCCTCACTGCCCCATTGGCATGGTTTTGCCAGCAGGCAGTGCTCAGCAACCCTCCTGCACATTCAGGACATAAAAATTATCTTTACCATGCTTTAAAGAAGATTTATGTATGGTTTTCTGCTATGAAAACCTGAAATCAGAACATCAGAAAATGTGTAAAATACCACAGCCTGTGAGACAAACAAATCCTTCCTCCTTCAACAGCATCAATGACTTCCAGCCAAGTTAATGCCCAGTTGCACATGTCTGCAGTAAATCTTCACCTTCTTCAACACCTCTGCATGATTTGCTGTCTTTAGGTATACTGACACCTTTTCTCATGTGAGAACTTTATGGCTTGATAACCATAAAGGGACAGCTGGCCCTGCAGAGTGCTTACTGCTTACACTCACCTCCTAGTTAGTAGGAATCTAAATATATAGAAATGCACGTACAATTCTCACTTGTAACCTGATCTACGGGAAATGTCTAAGCTTATTACTGCAGGGATGTGTGTCTTAGATCAGCAGTGGCTTTGTGAGTCCCTTTGTAATAATATAGCTATGGCTCTCTCTGAGCAGCCCTGAGCTCTGAAGGAGGCTGGATGCAGTCCTCAGGCTGAGCCAACAGTTCCATCTTTGGCTTCCTCTGTTCGTGCTGTACAGAAAAATCAGTCATAGGTAGGTATTATTTAGAAAATAGATCTAAATTCACTGTGCTGAAAATGTGTTTGTGGCTGCTTTTGTAAATAAGGAAAAAGTCAAGACATTAAAAAAGTTCTCTTAATTTCTCCCTCTTTCTTTCTCAGTGTTGTCTTGATGTTAATTTTGGAGGTGATGCATTCAGAGCCCTCTTTCCATGGGGCTGGGATGCCCTGTGATTTCCTGTCTGCGAGAAGAGCAGACTGTCTCGTCTCTACAGGCCAGGCAGACCCGTAGGGACAGTGACTGATTACCTTCATTTATCATGCTTCCTGGCATCCTTTCAGATAATCTGATCAAAATCTCTTACTTGACAGTGGCTCAGGAATCATCAGTTCACAGGAACACCAGAGAAAAGTACTGAGGTTTTGAGATCCATTATTGCTCTGGCCGATAAGGTATTTAAATACCGTAACACAGAGGGAATATATTGCACATGTGAGTTGCTAATAAAACTTATGTCTTTAGTTTTGCCTTTATAAATCCTAAATTCAAAGTAATTCTAGCTTTGTGGTTCCCTCATTTCACTGGGATGTGAAAGAGTAGATAATACAGGAGAACAGTTGTTTTCAGGTAGCTGGGAAAGAAAGGATGAGGGAGCAAGGATGTATGACTGAGGCAACCTGTTGCTAGCTGAACTGCTTTCCTTTAGCTTCCCATCAAAATTAAGGCATCCTATATATGGCTTTTTGCACAAGGGAATTGTGAGGACCAGACACCACCTCTTACCAATGAGGTTTTGTTGGAATTTTCCTCCTCTCCTGCCACTGAGGAGAGGTCCTGGCCAGACCAGGTGTTCAACAGGGCCATAAAAATTTGTCCTCCTCTCCTGTGGTGAGGAAAGGCACATTCATTGGATGGGGATTGTGGCTGGAGTGCATCCATAAAGACTTCCTTATCACAAGAAAGCCTTTTCCTTGTTGCCACCTTTCAGCTGGCTGAATCATGGAGAATCTTTTAGGGAAAAAAGAAGAGCTGGAGGTAATGAAATGCAATGGCTAAAATCAGCAGTGTTATGTTTCTCAGAAGGCAGAAAGCCATCACTGTTTCAAGCAACTGCAAGGACATCCCACAACATGATGAGAAAAGATCTCAAGACTTGATGGTTTCTGTGACAAAAATTCCTACAACTGGACTACCCTAACATTGTTTTGTGAAGTTTCATAAAAATTACTTTTTTCTGCCAAATTATCAGTACCTCTTCTCAAAGCTTGTCTCATACCAGCATGTTTTCTTATCAGTTCAAGACATGAAAAAATGTTCTTTGCTTTTACAAACCTTTTATTAAATTCTTCCAAATTCATAGAACATGCCTTAAATAATGTAATATGACATTACTATTTCATTAAAATTTCAAGTGTCACTCTCCTCCTTTAGTAAAAGTCACAATCCTCTATCCAGATCCAGATCCTTATTAGGGTTTTTTCCTTATCTGAATGAAATGTTACCTTGCAATTCCAAGAATTTAAGAAACCTAATTCTGCACTTAACAGAAGACTAGATTAAACTGTGCAGAAGGCACCTTTCCTTCTGTTCCTAACTCTTTCATTACTTTTTTCAAAATTTACCCAAGACACAAGAGTTAATCTTCATTTAGGAAGAGTTGTATTTTATTGTGCTATTGTTTTATACCATTAATTTGAATTTCCCCCCTTGCAATCCATTACTTGAGCAAAGGACCTTTGCATAGAAAGATATCCATTTTCAAGCATGAAAATGAAATAGTAAAAAATAAAATTTTTTCAACTGCAACATTCCACAAGAGAAAGAAACTCAGTAAAATTAATTATTTACTTTTAGACAGAGATTATACTTTTCTATTTTGTACATTCTCAGAATGGAAAATGAATTGGTCCATTGACCTAAGATCCAAAATTTCATTTCTTTAATCTTCTAGAGCTCTGCTAAATATATCCTGAGCCATGTCAGTAGCAGTGTATGTCTATGGTTTTGCTAGCCATGCCTGCATGGTATTGTGTTACCTCAGTGCTATATTTTGAATCCCACACACATCCATTACTGTAAAATGGGAAAGTACTTTCCTTTTGGCTATGCTCTCTTAGATATTTCCTTACACTTCACTGAAACTCTCAAAGACTTATTCTGTTTGTTAAATACATATTTATAGTTTAATAATACATTCCAAGAGTGATCACTTAAAGCATCAGGTACTTGGAAAGTTTGCAGAACTTGCTCTTGCTGATTTTCTGTTCCTTGAGTAGGTAGGAAGTGTTTGTTTCAATAAAGTCCTACATTCCCTAGCAATTATTCTAGTGCAATACAATTTATATTAATTTTTGTACCATTCCCAGGCTTTTACATAGGAAAGAAGAATGTGACATTAATCACACTATTGATATGCCTCAGAATGGTGTCAGGAAAATGACATCAAAAGAAGCCAATGAAAAAATTCCCCATTTCCAGGCAGAGGGAGAGGAAAAGTCTGTGGTATGTGATTATTTATACAGCTCATTTAGAAAGATATTTTGCTATTACCTGGCCTGTTTTCTCTTTGATACAGGTAAAAGTCCTAAAGAAAACTGAGGTGGCCAGGAAAAAATAATAAAAATCAATGTGCAACATAAGACTTGTAGTACAAGTTTTTTCCTGACCTGTATTTTAACTAACTTAATGAACTTTTCTTAAGTCTCACTGAAATGTCTGCAGTCAGTGGGCTGTGCATTCACAACAGTTTATGGTAAGAAAAAGAAGGTAGATGCTTTTTTGTGTGATTTCTTGGACTAGTCAAAGTTTCACTGATTTTGGAAGACACTTCCATCCTGCTCTCAACCCTCCCATTCCAAAAACTGTCCCAGTCAATTTTGTGACATCTCATACACAGGGTTATACCAGATAATCAGTGGGGCAAGAGGATTTTTCCCTCTCCAGCTCTGCAAGGCAAGTTCATCTCTGAAGGAGAAAGGAGAGATACCTCTTTTGGCCACTTAATAATTTTTGTACACGAAAAAAGTTGGTTTTTAAATGTCTCTGAGTGCTTCCAGTTGTTAAGAAGGAGTTTTAGGAAAGATGGATTAGTGGATATGATGAAAGTAGTGACCAATCCAAAGTGTACTTTATTCCTGAGGTAGGAAGACCAATTGACTCTTAAAGTCAATACATTTGGCCCAAGTTTACATTTTTGGCATGTGAATACATTTTGCCAGAGACGGGGCCTTCTGACAGGCAGTCAGGGAAGGCAAGCTCATGGCTTTCAAGCAACAAAATGCCTGTTAGTAGTGCTTCTCAGGTTTTGGGTGGAGGTGAGGGAAGGATTGGGGTTCTATTTTCATTTTTGTAACAGAGGATGAGAATAATTCTCCTGAAGGATACTCAGCAGAAAGAACTGTACGTGTTCCAGGCAGTCTGAGCCAGGCAGACAATGCATTTTGTTTTCCTGGCAAGAAGCAGTGATGGCTCACCACATCTGCTGCCCCAGGAAGGGTAGGAGACACAGGTCATGCTGTGGGAAGGCAAGAGGCAGCATGAGGTCAGGGTGGGGATGCATCCTGGGAATCTCACCCAGCCACTGCCAACTACACAGCTCAGGCCAGCAGCAAGGTCAAAGATCTGGGAGACACCAACCATCACTGTTGTTTTAATTTAAATTCATCCATGTGGATGACTTCTTAGGCCTTGTGGGTAACCCACAGATATACCATTATAGTCCAGGGGGCCTGAGATTAAAAACCATGAAATAATTTCTTCAGATTGGAAAATAAAAAGCCTGAAGCCATGTGAATCTCTGCAGAGATTGTGTTTCAGGATGCAGATTGTGTCAGTAGTCATTAGTGTGGGACCTTTAGGTATCACAAGAAAATTTTCCACTGTAGAGAAGAACTAGCAAGGTTAACATTTTAGCACTGAGAAATCATCAAGAAAAAGTAAACTGGCAAATACCTGTAAACACTCCTTGTCTGCAGGTAGATATCCTCAAAACACCGCTGGATAAAAAAAAAAGCACAGCTATGAGAGAGCTCCACTCAAACCATTGCCACAAAGTCCCAGAAACTTAAATTGATTTGACCTGAATGTATGATTTGTGTTACTTTTCAAACACATCTTTTTCTTGCTGAAAACACATTTTTTGGGAGTTTGTTAATTGAATTGTAATTATTTTAATGCATTGAACCACAGGTTGTTAGTAGGTTAACCACAGATTTATGACTGTGATAGGCAAATAAAGCAAGTGCACCAGCTTCCAGTGGATTCTGCTATCCATGGAACTGGTTTGCAGGAATGCTTGAGAAGACTCTGGTCAGCTCCCCCCATTGCTTGTGACTGTGGCCAAGCAGATCCTCACTGATGTGGTGGGGCTCCGTGAGGGTGGGCTGAATCCAGGGAGTTACTGCTGCAGCAAGGAGACCTCCTAGTACAGCAAGCACAGCCTGAGCAATTCCTTGTTAGAGTTCCTCAACATTGTTTTATCTTCTTGTAGGTTTTCTTTTAAAGATACACAGAATAGATGAAGTTGGAAGGGACCAGTCTAGAGATCATCAAGTCATAGAACAATAAACTAACAGAATAGTTTACTTTGAGAAAGACCTCCAATACCATAGATTCCAACTGCTAACCCAGCACTGCCAAGTCCACCACTAAACCATGTCCCCAAGTGTCACATCTACATGTCTTTTAAATACTTCCAGGGACAGTGGCTCAACCACTTCTCTGGGCAGCCTGTTCCAATACTTATCAACCCTTTAGGTGAGAAAATTTTCCTAATATCCAATTTAAATCTCCCCTGGTGCAGTTTGAGGCTGTTTCCTCTCATCCTATTGCTTGCCACCTGGGAGAAGAGACTGAGACCTTGCTAGGCCTCCTATGAGGTAGTGCTAGAAAGAGAAAACCCAATGCAGCTCCCCAAAATGTACAGTCAGACTTTGCTGTCCCTTTCTGTAAATATTTGCTTCGCGTTAAATAACTCAGAAGAAATCGATAAAAACTGTTAAAATCAACCAAAGCAGTTAATATCTGCTTTGAGATGTTTTGATTCACTAGCTGAACAGCTCACTGACTGCAGAAAAGTGGCATTTCAAGAAACATTTCGGGAACTCCAGGTGATCTGTATGACTTGGCCTTTGGTGTGTGCAGGCATGAAGAGCACAGTCACTCAAAAGTTGGAAAGTCTGGCTTCTCTCATGGATGGAGGTCACTGAGGCCCAAGACAAAGGTACATCAAAGTGTGGGCAGGACATCAAGCACACGAGCGCTGCTGTTGCCTGCAGTGGGACTGCTCCCAAGCTGGGGATGAATCCAAAGCTAAATGCTTTCCTGGGCTTCTGCTTCACTTTGCACTTGTTTTTGAGGCATGATTTAATTTTTTTAAGCAACATACAATACTTCATGCTATAGCAGGCTAATGCAACAAGACGGGTTCACTTTATACACTAAATTAAAAAAATAAATCTATCCTCAGTTTTCACCTGAATTTGACATTTCCCTTGTTATCTTTGTGATTAAATTGAAAAGTGGTGGCCTAAGGGAAGGCGTTTGAAAAATTCTGTGTTTATAAATGGTCTGTATTATATTTTATATATGTAGGCAGTAGCTATAGTCTTCCCTTTTAGGCCTGAGGGGAAGGCAATGGTTTCCTGCGTCACAGAGCTGCAGCTCCTGTCTGCAGGCAGGTACACAAAGCTCCCTTTAAGCGCCTGGAAGGAGCGGTGAGATGAAACATGCCCACTGATGGTTAACAGATCTGTCCCTCAAGACTGCTTTTCACCGAACATGGCGTTTGTTTACACTCAGCTAAAGCTTTTAGCATTTTTGGGCCTATAAGAGGATTTGGCTGGTAGCCCTGCTGCTGATTGTCATATTCCCTAGCTGGAAACGTCAGTTACCACTTCTCTTTCTTCTTCCGTTCATTAAACTTTTTTGTATATTTTCTCTGTCTTTCCCAGGAATTAGCGATGACATGTTCCATTTGCATATTACTGTAGTTCTTCCAGGGGATGTGAGTGCCCACAGAGCTCGCAGCTTTTAACCCACTAGGGATTCAGGGACCAGGAGCAACATAATATCATCAGAATATTGTTTGTAGCATCTTGTGTATAAAAAAAAAGCCAGTGGAAAAAAAAAGAGCTGTTCAGCTGGAACTGAATATACACACATACTGCTTTTCTTTCATGACCTACCACTGAGCATTTTCTCTGCAGATGACAGGAAGGTATTTCTGGAAATCTGTCACAGCATAACTATCTGAGAGGAACTCTGAGCTAAAATTGTTTAAAAACTCCCCTTTTATTATTACTGTGTGCTGCTGACTTGTCACATTGGCAAAGCAGCTGATTTCTCAGATTTGCCATTGAAGAACCTTCATGGGGTTGCTGCTTCACACTGCCTGCCTGAGGAGTTACCATGGGCTGTCTCTGCTTCTCCTGTGCTCACATACAGGGAAGAAATACTCTTCCCCCTTTCCTTAGGTAACACAATTTTTATAATAATAAAGAATACTCTGCCATGCAGGGCTGAGGCTCAAGACCACATAATTAAAGTGTCAGTCATGGACAGATGATGTAGTTCAGCTGCTGCTGATTCACATTTGTTGGTTTCCACCCCAGATTGCTCTGTTCTGCCATTTTTATTCCCTGGTTCATTCACAAACCCAGAGTTCATTGACAATTATTTACACAATTGGAACTGAGGAGGCAATAGCCTCGGGGACGTGGGTAGGAGCAAGCAGCTGGGCATCAGTAGCAGTTGACTTAATTTGCCCACCATAACTGTCTTGGCTTGTTGCAACAATGAACTGGAGGGATTTAACCACATGGGAGTAATTTCACATACTTCTACCTAGCTAAAAATGATAAGCTTTTCCTAGATCACAAGCTAAGTTCCCATTGGTGTCTAGAAAAGAGATAAGCACCTCTAGAGGGAATTTCTTCTGTCTCAGATGCTTTCAGAGCTGCTTATCTGACTCTGTCTCCCTGGATGATGGTAAAAGCTACAGATTAGGGCAACCAGGCTCTATGGATTGGTCTGGAACTTCCAGGGACTGAAGAAAACTTTCAAGATATTAACTTGTCCAGATTTTAGTAACATGAACTGATGTCTTGAGAGGAATACTGCAAAAGATTTATCTAGGATGTGTCTTCCTCCTTGATATGAGTTGTAGCAAGTCTTACTCATTTCAAACCTGCAGCAGGACAGGAAGTTTTCTGCCCATCATGCTCCCTGACATGTTTGCCATTCCCATTATAGCCATTAATCCTGTGCTCAGAATCAAGCTGCCATATTGCAGATGTGTAGAATAGACTACCTTAGAAACCTCAAATCATTTAAATCCAGGGAAATTAAGTGCATTTTTAAGGGATAAATATAGTATAGACATGGCAACACTGTCTTTAAAATGGATAGCTCGGAGAACAATAGCAAGTAGCTATAACAGCAGGGACCTCAGTTCATGCTGAAAAACCTGCCTTTATGAAAAATTTTATCAAATTCTCATACCAGAACTCCATTCAAGCAGGGCTACATCCACAGCAGTATCAATTAGCTACTCAAAACCTAAGGCTGTGTCCCACAAGTTACCTATGCAGTAATGAAATGTGCATGATCTTACTCCCTGTCCCTCTCAAATGAGACTGCAGACAGTCTTTGACAAAGGCTCTGGCCTGGCAAGGCTGTCGTTTATTAAAGACCCACAGTAACCCCAGCTCAATTTGTGGCTGGCGGTTGGCTTTTATGTATGATGAATTAGAAAGTGGGATGGTTCCTCCTCACACTACAGGTTTCACTTTACTCTTCTTTGTGAAAAATTCCTTCCTTTCAACCCACAGACCTGGAAAGCATTTCAAAGTCTGTCCTGTCCATGTGATAGTTTGGTAACTCCTCAAGAACTGGTGAATTTAAGAAGTGAGTTAAGAGTTCCCCATGTTCAATTCTGAAGCATATCTCAGGACCACTTATGTTGTTGCCATTTTGTACCACTTCTGGGATTTCAGAGATCACTTCTTTGAAAACAACTGGACCAGCTGAGTACCTTCTCTGTCACCATGCATACTGCAAGGGGAAAATCCATATGACAAAATTTTTCTTGAAAACACCCTACAGGACTGAGCTAATTTCAAGTATATGTTACTTTTTTCAAACATACCTTGTATATTTAAATTTTTTCTTCTGTGAAGCAGTCCTTCTAAAAAAGTCCTCTAACTGTTTTTTAATTGCAAACCGTAACGTGTATGCCAGGCTGTACATCCTCCTGTTATCCTCTTGACAGTCCAGTGAAATCTCTGCTAGACACACAGCTGCTGTGGGATCCAGTTTCATTAGCCACTTCCTGCGGCTCTGTGCTGTTGCTGGGGCTCTCAGCCATTCTTCTTCCCCTTCTTTCAGTTTGCTCCCCCCTCGCTTATTCTCAATAGAGTCATATACTGTAAGGTACATCAGCTCTGATGTCCTTTCTGAAAAGTTTTCAAAAGAGCTGGTACTCTTAAAGCGTGCAGAGATGAATGTATCTGGTTTCACCAAAGTACACATAATTGAGGAGAGCGGGAAGTTTCAGGCAGTGGCCTCAGTTCCAGCAGTAGCAGGGCTGCATTTGTATCTTGCATGTCAGGAAATTATTTGCACAGCCTGAAGGTGCAGTGAGAGCATTGATGTAGAAGGGAAGGGACTGCCATATTATTAGAGCAGGGACACACAGTTTCTGTGAAAATTCAAAAATTATAGCTTATGCTGAAACTGGCCATATTCTGCTAAGATACTCTGCAAACTTATTAAGTTGTACACATTTCACAGAGTGAAATTTGGCTTACTGTATATAATTTAGTAAGTTGTTTGCAGTGGTTTGCTACCTTTGGATAAGGATGTAGTATTTGATTTGTTTCAAACAGGGCCCTTCAGTGGAAATGGTCTTTCTTCATGACTGTACAGTCTTAACCCAGTGGAAATGGATGGCTTGTCAATGCTATGTGATAAGGACAGTAATGCTGCTGCTTTAACAAAAGCTTACAGCTGCTAGGAATTTTCTTCTTTTACATTTTATCTCTCAAGCTGGATTAGACTTCTGAAGGAATGTTTTGTCTTGTGGTCATTTATCCCATTGTCATGGCTCCTTTTCCCACTCATTTAAAAAACATGATTTATTTATTTTTAAATGCAAAAAATAATATTTTATAACAGCTATTAACAGTCAATTTTCAAAACAACTAAAGCTTCTAAGTATTTCTTGGATAAAGATTTGGATTTGGCACATAGGGGAGCTTCATGGTCTGAAATCTTTCAGCATTTCAGCAGCCTGGTGAAAGTCTATTTCCTTTTGCCCAGATTATCACAGTTAAGTATATGTGGCTTTTATAGAAAGCACAAAGTGATTGTTTTCCTAACTATCTGGCTCTCAATTTTCTCCTACCTCTGTGCATGCTTGTGTAAGTAACCTTAGAGGAGTGTTCAGTCTCTGAGGCTAGGACTATTCTAGTAAATTAAAAAGTGGCAAGGAATGTTCCCAGGCACGGTGCTTCAATTGCATTTACTTCTAAATTTTTAGAAAGGTCCCAGGGATGGTTTTGGCTCACACTAAATATCCAGACATGATCTGAGGGTGAAAAAGGGATGGAAAGCCTTCCCAGAGGCAACCTTAGAGCAGGGACCCCACTTTGAAGGGCACAAGAGTGTGACAATGGGAACCCAAGTACCAGCTGTGCTCATTGCCAGAAAGGGTTCCAAACATGTTTATTTTATTAGTTCAGATACAATTTGAGTGGTATTAAGGGTCGTCTACCACTTTGTTATTTGAAGGACCTTTAAGGTACCTCTCTAATTTCAAAGGAACTGATAATGAACCCACAAAAACTTTGATATGTAAAGACACTTAACCAAGTAAGTAGTTCTGTGACAGTCAGCAGTGTAACTCATATGCTTGAGGTCAGCTCCATCCTCATCACATCTCTGGGTTGAAGCCTGAAGTATGTAAGTTTGGAGCTGTCTGGCCCCACTGAAGTTGAATCTTCACAGGATGGTGTCTCACTACATTGTATCTGAGGAAAAAGACCAGTTCAGCCCAATTTCAAACATTAGGCCTCTTTTTAGTCCACTCACACTCTCTATCCACAATGAAATATTTGGTTTCTGGCCACTTGTACAGTACTCTTTATCTAACCTACATGGTGTAGAAAGAGGAAAAGGCACCAGCTGGTGCCTCATGTCACTTGTCTCAGAAGACTGGCGACAGTGCCAGTGTTGTCATCCAACTTAGCATCTTTAAAATAGCACAGCTTAGGGACAAAAACCATATAGATGACAGCTGACAAGTCTGAATCAAAACTTGCATATGCCATCCATGTCTTAAAGATAAAACAGAAAAGTTGGTACATTTGTCATTGATGAAAAGAGAGAAAGTTTGTATCCCTTATTTTTACCATCTGAAAGCTACATCTCTGATCTAAACTAGTTTAGGTTTCATTTGAGAGACAAAAAACCACTAAAGACACCTCAAAGAGTGGTCTTGAAATGAAAGGCTTCTGAATTGAGGTTGTTGTGCATTAAGTGCCTTTTACATAGATGAAATAGAATCCTCACATGAGCCTTACATAAGGATTTTTATATCTTTCTGGAAAATAGATGCTATTTCATTTGGATATAATAGGTCTGGAGTCATTCAGTGAAATTCTGTGGTCTGTGTTCATATTAGAGGAACCTAACAGTACCTCTGTGTTTAAAATCTACTGGCCCATGAAATCTTGCAGAGATGACACTGAATGACAGAAGCAAGACTTATGTAGGCAGACTAGACACAGAAATGGCTTTGCATGGTTTTGCCCACCACAAACATATGGATCACATATTCAGCATCAGTATTTGACATGGCATCATTTGGTGCTGGACAGCCTTTGTGCCAAACTGCCCTAATGACAACATTGTTTTCAATGCAGGGCTTGGTTGTCTTCATTGTTGCTTCATAACAATATGAAGTGTTAACAGAAACTTTGCCATGACACAAAGGGATTCCCAGGAAAATAACAGAGCTTTATTGTTTATTTATTCACATCAAGCTCTGGATGTGGTGACAACTCCAGCAGAATCAGGGTAATCAAGCACTCACTGCAGTAACTACACAATACAGTTCAAACCAAGAAGTGGGCATCTTGTGCTGTGATGGATTAGAAGGGCATCTGAGAAAGCTGACAGAAGATTTGAAAATATAAACAATATTTACCAATTTTTTATTACCATTTATCAACAATGACAAACCTCCAAAAAGTTAACTATCTTGAGTCCCCAGAAGCGGAGAAATAAAATCCAGGGAAAAAAATCTGTATTGCCTATGGGGAAGCCTGCTGGTCAGGACCAAAGGCACAAGGTTGCTATGAAGGCATTGCAGATAGAATATCTCTGCCAAAAAAACCCAAAAAAACCAAAATAAAACAAAATAAAACAACAACAACAACAACAACAAAAAATAAGCAGCAAAGAAGAGTCTGGCTATTTATTTAGACCAGAGGTAGCCCAGAATATTGTAGACTAGTGTGGCATTGCTATGAAGACCAGGCTGGTGGCCAACCTCAGCACCATGCAACTTCTGTGATGTGTGCTTGCAATAATTTCCATAACAACAGTTGCAACAGGAGCAGAAGTGTAGGGTGCACAGAGGTTACTCAGAGCACCTATCATAGTAACAGGATATCAGTCCAGCCTGATATAGCAACAAGCACACAGTAATTAGTCTGGGTGAGAAAAAGCAGCCCTGCCAGAGTTGTATATCTTGACTATAAATAGGTGGGCACATGGACTTCTAGTATTTATTGAAGACATTTTACCTCTCCTGCTTTGGATTAAAACCATCAACCTTCAGAAAAAGCCACCAGCAGCTCAGTCAGACAAGGATTTTTGAGTTCAGAGACAACAAGAGCCTCAAAGTGGGAAGCAGGAAATTTAATTGCTGCTTCTCTTCTCCAACCCTGTCCTGTTGAACAATTTGTCATATCTGATTGAGGCTGGCTGATTTTATGGTGCAGATGACAGGTCTAGGCAGGCAGTGCTGCTTGTACAGTAGGACTAGGAGGGAAGCCCAGGTAAATCTGTGCCAGCTCATGAAGTTAAAACAGTTTTGCATATGAAAAGGAAACCATAACTAATTAACACCAGGCAGGTGGTCTAGCTGGAAAACTAAAATCCAAACTAGGTCACAAGGGAATATGGGACTTGGCAGATGAAGCTGTAACTGAAATAATCTCCTAAAACCAGCCAAGTGAGAGCAGAGCCAACTACCCTTATGAAAAAATATGCCTGTGCTAGTCATTTCTGGGAAAAACAAGCCAAGGACAAATGACTGCAGCTCTCAGAATGAGCATGATTACATTTAGTCTTCAGGGCTTTGTTTCTAAAAGAGGTTTTTGTTAAATGCTAATCTTATTTGGTCAGATTCACAGTGAGATCAAAATCAGTTTTCATGGTGCTTTAAAAGAATCAGCAGGGAAGATGATTTGGGGTATCAAATATTAAAACAAAGGGAAGGGTGTGAAAATTTATGTCAAATTTTGGTGGGACTTGGAGGAAGGAATAGACCCTGCTGAGTTATGAAAGCAAAAGCAGATACCAGCAAAATACAGAGCTGGCTATGTATCAACTACAGTATCAGGAACTGTAACCAGAACGGTGGGAGAAGGTTTTGTTTGGAGGAAAGAAATGGAGAAAGTGAGATTTGTGAGGTGAAAGATTCTGTTCTTTCACTGAAAGTAATGACTGAACAAATACAAGCACAGCGTCTTAAAACTTACCATGAGTGGCGTATGGACTCTGGGAAACTGAACACCCAGATCACATATTCAATTGGTGGCCCTTAGGGACACAGAAATTATTCCATCCCCTCAAATTCCTGAAATGTAATCCTATGACATACCTAAATGTTAAAGCAGACTGATGGAGACTTACCCACAAGCTAAAGAAATAGGTGATAGATTTGGACTTCTAAAAGCTTATGAGAGCTTGCAAATATGTAAGGTAACAGCATGTACAAAGCCCCAGCTATTCCTGGTGCTGCTGGTAGATTATTCCACTCAACTCACTGTGCCTGTGGTCAGAATATGTATAGTTCTCCATGCAAAAATCTTGAGCTGTGCATTTAAAACACACAAAAATTACAGCCTGTAAGATCAATTGACTGTATTTTAATGGCGTTCTTTGGCAAGCAATTCAGTGAAGAGCAAATTGTAATCAGCGAGCAGAAGTAGCTCTTTAGCTTTAATCAGCCTCATGGTACCATTTATACCTTCTACTATAAACAATATTATGGTAATTCTATAACAAATTCTCAGTCATGCTTCACTAAGATAATGATCTACTTTACACAGCAACGCTCACATAAAGTCGTTCACATATGTACAGCATTATACTTATGCCCAAAATACAGAGGCCCAAGTCCTTACCTGGTCAATAATGGTGTAAACTGCTGCTGCCAGGTAAAGCCCATACACTTGCATGAAATCCCTGCCTTTTAAATATTTTTTCAGCCCTATTTAAGTATGTACAAGGCAAGGCACAAACTACTAAGGGATCGCGGTTTGCTTGTGAAGAAAGTCTGAGACATGGAATGATGCAGATTCTGCCAGATCAAACTAGAGTACTTGAAGATTTAGCTGTCCTCATTTCTCCACACTATGCAGGCCACCCAGGGTAAATGAGCCCAGACAAACTTCAAAACTCATCAATGTGGTTTGAGTTAATCACTAACCCTGCGCTGAAGTTTATTAAAAAACCTCCCCATGCCCACTGCTGAGACTGTGTTGGCATAGCAAACATCTGCCAGGGTGAGTAAGATCTTCTGGTACCACAGGGTTTGCAAGGTGAATGTGTCATGTATGAGAGAAATGAGCTCAAACACAAACACTAGTTCTTCCATTAGGAAGACAGAAAGGAGAAGTGATTTGTCACAAAAGGCTTAGGAAACGATTTCATCTAGAAGACAGCAGCATGGAAGGGAAAAAAAGTTAAGATTGGGAGGACATGAAAAGGGCAGAGTTGATACCAGAAGTTAGAATGGCAGCATGAGAATATATTTTATAGCTCTTAGTGCATGAGAAGAGCTGTCAAGCTTCTGCATCAGTCTGAGAATAGACCATGCAGGAGATAGAATCCATTTCATCAAGACAAAGGGGAAGTTTAATCCCCCTTTATATCATGTTCTCACTAATTAACTGCTCCCAAGACATTGCCCTGCTAACTTCTTTTCTTGTGTCCCTCCAAAAGTCTTCAGTTCATAAAAAATAAGCAATTAAAAAAAAAAAAAACCAAACAAAAAACCCCAACCAACCAACCAAACAAAAAAACCCCAAAAACAAAAACAAAAAAGACAAGTCTGGCAACTGAGCAGCCAGAATCTCTTTCCTCTATACATTCTACTTTAAGCAATATACTGTCCTTCTAACAGGCAAGAATATTCTCTGAGTGGGAGCTAAACCAGCTGAATATTGTTGTTTAAAAGCTCCATACCATCATTGACCTGCTGCAGTAAACTGTCTACTCAAAGAATTTCGGCAGTCTTCTATAGTTTGTGCACAGAAGAATGATGGACTAATTGATACAGTAATCATAATCTCTATAGAAACGCTTCTCATTGTCTTGAGGGAAACATATCTGACTCTGTAAGAGCCTTTATTACTTATATTAAAATTATTCTCTTGGACAATTATCATATTGACTTGGGCAATGTAGACTTGGGCATTAAGTTGAAACCAAGCTATTAAAAACCACCCTGAGGTGATTTTTGTAAAACTTTTAATTATTGAGTTAAATAAAACATCAGTTGTCTTTTAATGAAATATGTCACTGCATTCAGCCTGTCCCTTGGGTTTATGAAGTGTGCTCAAATGAACACTCAGAGACAGCTCTGTTATTAACATTTTTACATTTATAGTGCCAGATAAGTTCTTGTTGTAGTCTAGAGAGGGACAGATAGTAGTCTAAATGTGCTTGGACTACTCAGCAATGCAAATGGATATCACAGGAAAAGAGGCTTTAGGAGAATGAAGTAGGAGAAGGTCAGTGTTTGGCTGCCATAGAGCAAAGCTGATAGCCTGTGTTGCAGACTCACTGCATGGCTACAGAAAAAGCCAGGGGCTTTAATAAGAACCTTAACTGTTCAGCGAGGGTCACCCAGTCAAACCCTATTCCCGGACCCACTGCAGGCAGGTGCCAGACCTGAAATACTCCCAGACTACAGGAAAGGAATGCCCAAGGCTAGACTATTCCTCTGCCAGGATGCAACTGCTGTTCATATGGCAGTGAGCCCAGGCATACTGAGAATCCCATTACAGCTTTGTTGTGCATGCAGTCCAAGGGAAGACAAAATGGCCTGGGAATCACATTATGGAACTTCACAAGATTTGCCTTAGATGCTCCCATCCCTGTCAGGGCACATGTTGACTGCATATGTTCAGGGCCCTGACTGCTGTCAGGGACAAAGGCAGCACTGGAGAGAGCCCCTGCTTTGTGAAGCAGGAGTGGTCCTTGGCAGAAGAAATACCTCCCTGTCATAAAGCATCTTGTCTGTCTTTAACCAGCAGCACTCTGACAGGGTAACATCTTTGTTATCAGAGTGCTGCACAGTGTTTTGTAAGCACTTAAAGTGAAGACAATGGGTACCCTGCAAGGGCAGCAATATAGGCTTGGGCTATAATACATGGGCTACTGCTGGACTTGGCCCAAGGCACACTTTGGATGGAATCCCAGTCATCCCATTGGCCTCTCTGGGATTTGGATAATGCCAGTTTGGCTCCCTGACCACCAGGCACAGTTTGTACTATTCATGCAGATTATGTTGTTACTCTTTTCAACTTGATTAGCTATGCCAAAAAATTGGAGGCTTGAAGGTTATTCCCTTTAAGAGGAGAAATTGATAATGGAATCAGATAACTTGCATGCAGTTCCCTCTGGCTGCAAGCCCTGTGTTCCTAAACCCAGGTAATATTAAGCAGTGGGAGACAACCTTGGTTTTGGCCAAACTCATTAACATTTTTGAGCATGATCTTACACCCCTTTGAGTAGAGGCACAGGCTTGTGTTCTGTTTGGAGAGGCTGCTATCATTTATTTTACAGGGGAACTTCATAGTTTTTTTCCAGCCTTTTTGAAGGAAGGGTGGCAGTTTAGTCCACTTCCTTCAGTGAATTCATGCCCAGATCATTTCAGTCTGCCTGTTTCACTGTAGCCATTCCTCACACTGCATGATTTTCTCTCTCTATTGCTCTTTCATTTGGTATCAAACTTTCTGCACATTTTGTGTATTTTATGCACGATGAAAATCAATAAAAAATTGAACAATGAAATGTTAATGAATAACAACTGAGAGACTGCAGCTGTTTCATTTTAAGATGCTTTTAATCTCCATTACCATAGTCAAAAATATGCTTTTCAGTGACAACAGGACACCAGGACAGACGTACTGTCCTCATCACTGAAGATAAATCACTGAAAAACCTACTCAGCTGCAGCATTGCTGTGAATGATCTGAGTCCATTTGTTGAAGCTTCTACACCAAAATCAAGGAATCTCTGTGCGGCATCACTTTCAAACACTCAGATCTATGGAATCATTCCATGAAGTGACTGAAGCAGTGCAGCCCAGGCTCTTTCAGTCTTTGCTTATCTGCCTAGAGACACACAGGAAAGTTAAGGCAAATCAGCTCAAGGTGGGAAGTTCTGCACATAAATTAGAGCATGCTAATCCCTTCCACAAATGCTCTCATTTAGGTGTAAAATGGTTTAAGGTTATCAAAGTTCTATGCCACTGGGATTTATTTACATTTCCTGTAGGAGGCTGTGGTTTGATGTTACAAAATGGACAACAGTGATACCAGTTTAAGAGAAATTTCCCCAGTTACAAAAAGAACAAGAAAAATCCCCAAAAGACCCAAAGCAAAATACAGTCCAAAATATTCTTAACTGATTTGCAACCAGATCAGTTCACCAAACTTACTCACAATGAAGTCACACAAATAGCATGCAAGAAGCTCTCCTTTTCTTTCTGATAAAGTTTGTTCTGGAAAAATCGAGTTTTTAGGTCCATGTTTTACTTTTAGCAGTTCAGGATAGTCCCATTGTAATCAACTTTGTTCAGGTCTGCCCTACTAACTAGTACAGTAATTGCAAGAGTGATTTCAAACTTAATTAGCTAAATATAGCTAAATATAAAGTCTTAATTAGCTAAATATGTACATGCATAGCTAAAGGCAGAAACATGAGAATGTCTATTCAAAAATTTCCCTCATCACCCTGTACTTCTGCAAATCCTTTAAGTATTTGCACAGTTGCCATGAAGCCTAACACAGAATTAGTGAATAATATGAAGTCAGTGGATTCTCTCTGGTTTGTGAGGTACAATTCAAGAAGAATAAAGCTCATCTACTGAGATTGGTGCATTTGGTGAGTAGGTACCCTGGTCTGGTAAACAGAAAATACCTGGGATTTCAGGTGTCTGAAAACAATCTTCTAGTTCTGAGGCCTATGTGAAGATAGGAAAGTTAGGACCAGAAAGAGAAGATTTGGAACCAGAGTGTGAATGAGTGTGTACGAAGTGGAAGAAAAGAGTGTGAGACCAGTTATGAGTTGTAGTACTTAAAATCCCCCTAGGAGCTCCAGGAAATGGGCCAGAATTTGGCAATCTTAGGAATTAGTCCTGGAAGTGATCTCTTGACATGGGGATGGACTGGACCTTCTTCCTGCAGTAGGAAAAACCTCAGTAATGCTACAAAAATGCAGCAGGAACTACTGAGTGGTACTGCCCAACCAAGTAAGGAACAATGATCTTTAGTCTGCACTTTTCTGTGGTTGGACACACTGGATAGATACTGTCAGATCTGCTGTGGAGGTGCCTGGGACAATTAAGAAATATTAATTTCCATTTATAATGAATGAATCAATGCAATTCCAGTGCCCCTTAAAGTGTTTGAAACTCTTTAAAAATTTACTTTCACTAAACCTAATGTATATTTAGGATTACATCAACATTAGTCAGTAGCATTCTTTGAAGAATAAACTAGAGCCCAGCTCCCTGGCAAAACTCACCTTGGTCTGTATTATCATTCAGACCGCACCTGAAAACCTCATTAATTTAAATAACCAATAGAGACTGAAATAAAATTCCATTCATGCTTAATTCTCCAATGTGGTTTTGAAAAATCTTTCTTCTTTAGCCAGTGTTATGTTACATGCTGGATGGTCTTTGCTTTGACCACCTCATAAAAAAAGGCTCATAAATACTTTCATGTGTTATTTAAACTAGTGGTGCTCCCTGAGGCACCATGCTTTTATTTTTAAAAATCCTTTGTGTATTCCTAAAGCATTTCTAAACCAGTAGCAGAGGTGTATTTTAACCCAGGAAAATGTGTATTTTAACCCAGGAAAGCCATGTTCTGTCAATATCAGAACACAGATTTTCTTACTCCATGCTGATAAGAATAAAACATTTTTAGCAACTTCCACTTGATTTATGTGCTTCCCTCCTAAAAATCAGCAATTTCTGATTATGACTGTAAATAGCTGAAATTATTTTTCTTGACTAGATGCTTTCCAGAACAGAACATGTATTCCTAGTATGCTACAAGCAACACACTGGGTCTCCCTTTCTGCTCAGGAATGCTTTGAAACGAGGAAAGAGGTCTAAAAGCAGCACCTGGGATGGGTGAGAGCTTGCCTGGAGAAGAGTGTCATTAGTACAGGTGTGGGGGCAGTGACTGTAGGCATGTGGAGCAGGTGGGAAGATGGGAATGCAAACTATCACCTGGCATAAGAGATGCTGTTTTCCCTAACTGCCAGCTATGGATATCAGTAGAATTAAGTTTTACTGTGAGCAGAAGTACTTGTACTCACAATGTGTGGGCAACAAAAATATACAGCAATATTGATGGAATATCACATTTTAAAAAATCAAATGTAAAGTAGGATTTAAACAAAAAAGATTAGAAATTACACAGGCAGAATAGGCATCAGACAATTGGATTAACCCAGATATTACAGAAAAGCTAGAATGGTTCTTACACATTCCAGTTCTGCTTTCAATTTGTCTTTCAACAGACAAAGAAAACCCCCAAAAAAGTATTTTTGGCTCAGAGCCAGAGCGTATTCTTCTTGGCAATTTATAACCTGTGAGCTTCTTTGTACTTTCCTAAATTTGGACAGGAATGACATCATCCTGAGTGAGACAGATATTGTCACCCCAACCTCCTTAAAAGACCCAGGCTATAGTGCCCCCACAAATATATTGACAATAAAGAGTGAGAAGATTTCTAGATATTTTCCTTAGCTTCTGCTGCTGTGCTGGTGTATTGGGTTTACATGGCAGAGGCAGGGGCTATAGGAGTGCCCTCCATGAGAAGCTGCCAGAAGGTTCTCCAATATCTGGCAGAGCCAATTCCAGGATGGATGTGTTGCTGGCCTGAGCTGAGTCAATGAGAGATGGTGGTAATGCCTCTGCAGTAACATATTTAAGTTATTGTGCAGATGTAATTTGGCTCAGTGAAGAAAGGAGTGAGAATATGTGAGAGAAACAGCTCTGCAGACACCAAGGTCAGTGCAGAAGGAAGAGCAGGAGGTGCTCCAGGCAGCAGAGCTGGGATTCCTCTGCAGCCCATGGTGATGGCCATGGTGAAGCAGCTGTGCCCCTGCAGCCCATGGAGATCCATGGGGGATCAGATATTCACCTGCAGCTCACACCAGAGCAGCTGGATGCTCAAAAGAAGGCTGTGACCCTGTGGGAGGCCCACACTGGACCAGGCTCCTTGCAGTGACTTGCAAACCTTTGGAGAGAGGAACCCATGGTGCAGAAATATCATCTCCATATATTTTTGTTGTATGGTCACCAAGAATGACCATTTTCACTACCTCTTATTGCACCCTACACATCATTTGGAAGTCCAGAGTTAGGCCACAGTGATACTCTCTAAAGGAACACAGAAATTCATCAGGAGAAGGAGAAGTGGGACTGTCTCTAAAACATCAAGTCTGTTGGACCCACTGGGATCTGTGGGGAGTAAAGAAAATTAAACAATTGAAATAGAAATAATACTACAAACTAAAATGAAAATGCACATGCAATAAAATATGGACATCACTGAAGCCATAGTCTTCTGAGTGAACACCTTTTTGTGTGTTGGAGAAGTACACAATACCTCACATCTGTAATCATCCCATTGTCCCAACACTGGTCTATGTATGATGTTTTCCTTACTAAGAGGTAAGAGACATGAGATACAGTCAATAAGTCACTTACCTTGCATGACATGGGGAAATCAGAGGATACAATCTGGCTGTCCTAGATACTGGAGCT
The DNA here is from genome assembly GCA_013396995.1 of Dicaeum eximium. NCBI lineage: Eukaryota > Metazoa > Chordata > Aves > Passeriformes > Dicaeidae > Dicaeum > Dicaeum eximium. Next base: position 418,340 of record VWZP01003416.1, read on the forward strand.
GTACTTGCACTCCTTCCAATACATTGCTGTTGACCCACAAGATTAGCTCAAACTGGAAAAAGTATATCCATGAGGTGCATTGGAGAACAAGAGCTGACAAGGGTAAGGGCGTTTTCCTGCTGGCTATATTCATACTTTACTTTCCTAGGCAGCATCCAGGGGATGCACATGCTGTACAACTCTGCATGGAGTTCAGTATTTTAGCTCTGGTGCTGCATGGGCTCAGCTGTCCCTGCAAGAGCAGCAGAGGTGTAAGTGAGGATGGAGGGTCACCCGTGGCTGTGCTGCCGTCGGATAAGCTTGGATGCTCCTGCCATGGAGCACTGCTTGCTCTTCTTTCTGGGGGACTGGTTAAGCCCCAGCCAAATTATGACAAGACATTTCAGCTAACATGCACTCTGAAATGAACCACAGATGCTGGCATGGCATGCAACATGCTCTCTGAGCCTAAGAATATCTCCTAGCCTGGCTGGTCCTTTCTCCCAGACTGCTGCCTGTCTTTTAGTTTCTGAGAGAAAAGTAATGATTGATGTTTTTCCATCAGTTATGTTATTCAACCTGCTTTTTAGCCTAGCCTAGCCTGGCCTAGCCTTTTCTTTTTAAAGATCCAGAATGGTTGTTATACACCATGCATCCTCAACTACTCTTAAATGAAGGAATAGTAGAATGCTTGCAGACTGATGCAGACAGCATCTGGCAAGCTTAAATGCTGTGGCAAAGTAGCAGATACCACAAGTTAGGTTTGTGGGCAGAGGTTTTTACCATTATCCTATTTGTTTTTTTGGTTTTTTGGTGTTTTGCAGCTGTCCTGATTAGTGTGACTAAAGTGTGGGTCTTTTAAATTTACTGTCTGTGCTACAGACCTGAAGATTTGGGGAGTTCTGGCAGAACTGAACATCAGTGCTGGTGGATAAATAAAAGGACACTGTTGCACAGATTCAACTTTTGGCTATGTAGCTTCAAATCATAGCAGTGTCTTTCACTTATATGTGTTTGCCTTCCTCTTTGAAGCAAAGAAAACTACAAACCACTGTAGATTTATAAGAATATATAAAGATATCGGAGGTGGTTAGAGTCTGACTGCTAAGGCTCCATAGTTTATTTTTTTAATAGGCTATATCACTAATATCACAGTTAATCTATATTTTGGAGAATTGATGATTAATTTTGTTTATAAATTCAATACAGTTTTTTCTTCCTGGCATTGTATCTGGAGACAGGCTTAAATTTTGCTTGCTGTTGTTAAGAAGTACTGTAATGAGTTTGAAACAAAGCCTTTCTTCTATCCATACACATAAATAAATGATATTCTGTTTATTTTACCCAGGCTGCCTTTGGGAATCACTGAACATGAAGACAAAACAGAAAATTCTCCTTCAAGTGAAGATATAAAATGAATGAGACATGAAGACCTGACATGTGATTCAGTGACTTGATTCAAATTTAATTAATAGCAATCCAACCTGTGTAAAAGAGATAATATGCCATGAGAAGAAGACACAGCTCTGCCATTTCATGTTCTTGCAGCATTACTACAACAACTGTGAACACAGGGAATTACTATTACATAATATCAAAAGACCACGGTCAGTGGAGCTGAGGAATGGACTCTGCAGATTTATGAAGTAAGGCTGTGTATGGAACAGCTTGAGCCCAGCTGTGGCAGACCTGGTGCTGAGGCTGTTAATGAGTGAGATGGGCACAGAACCATCTGCTGCTCTGGTGCTCCATTCATGGTGTCACCTGACTGATACAAGAGAAAAGCAGGTGATGAGTAGCTAAAATACTAATTTCTGCATAAACATGGAATCAATACAGAGTATCTGATGATGGGTGGGCAGGACACATGGACTTGGGTGCATTTGGGAACTCCTATCTACGCTGATACGGACCACAACTGATGCTAGAAGTGAAATCCAAGTGACAGGGACTGAAACACACAGATTAGAGATCTGAGGAACAAACACTTTTTACAGGTCTTACAGCATGTTCGTGTGCCAGTTCTGATGCCTAGAGAGGCCACCTGGAACAGAGGCTAGGCAGAGTTAGAGGAATAAAGTAGGTATTTATTAAAAAGCCTTCAAAGGATACACGAGCCCAGCTGTGGCTCTGCCCAAAATGGATGCCAGGTCACGAGTTTTCACACTTTCATAAGTTTTGGTCTATTACATATTGGGGTTAATTGTCCAATTACAGCTTTAGCTTATGAAGTCCCATCCTTCCAGATTGCTCTCCTCAATTTGATGTTGTTTATGCCTTTTAGGCCCAAAACTGCGACAGTGTTCTTGGTTCTTGGGCTGGAAAAGGATTGTTTTATCTAACTAGACAGTGAAGAGAACTTGCTAACACTCTATATGAAGCTCAGAGTCACACTCCAAAGCAGTACAGAATCTGAAAAATATGAAAGCCAAAACATAAGGCATCGGTTCTGCCACAAATATACTGCATCTTACTTAGCTTTTCTCTCTTACTTACCCTCTTGCAGATTAAAAGTGATATCATTTGGTTATTTAGGTGGATTAGTAAACCCAAAGGCCAAAGCCCAAATCTCAATCTCTCTACTGAATTGTGGAAATAATGGGATTTAACCTCAGACTGAAGCTGTCCCTCATTTTGATTCAAAGTATATTTGAAGGGGGTCTACTTTCCATTTCCATTTAGAAAGGAGTGGATTAAATTATTTTTTTCCATTTATGAGAGCCAAAGTCTCCCTATATTTTAGTCTTCTGAATGAACAGAATGTCAACTCACAAGTCTAAGGAAGTGTAATTAACAGACTGATTTGAAGGCAGCCTTCTTAGCTCATATTCAGATTCATGTTACACAATGAAGCATTTACAATGGTCTATTCTTCTTTTACATAACAATTAGGTCATAATTTCAAATAAGATTTTTATTTCTACAAAATTGCTGGCAATTAGTTTGTCATCTGGATAGTAAAACCATCTGTCCAGAATTATTCCCACCAGGAAACTGAGGGTTTAGAAATCCCATGTACTTCCACACTTTAGAAGGATACCACAAATATTCACCAGAAAGCCACTGTCTAAGAACTAAACCAAGTGCCTTGTGGAACAGACTCCTTTTGCCAGCATGTTTTCAAAATTACTAGAATGGTTTTAGAAACCTGACCAGAGACAACATAACCATTCAAAATCCTGCCAGAGACCCACTAAAGGTTTGAACATCAGTCTATATTTGGTACAGATGAAAGAGTAATTAGAAGGCTGTGGAAAATATTAGTATCCAAACCGTAACTTTTTCTCCACATTTCAGGTGCAGTACTCTCCATCTCAGAAGAGAAGGAAATGCATTACATACTATTATGGAAGTGTCAAATAGCTTCTGTCTCAGATGTCAATGTTTAAAACATTGTAGTATCATGGAATATGGAGGAGGGCATTGCATGGATTAGGACAAAGTTAAATGGCAAGAATAAGGTCATAAAAGATCAGTTCTTCACAGACAAATGTGGGAGAAAATATGTTTAAAAAAATAAGAAAAGAAAAAAAAAAAAAAAAGAAAGAGAAGCGTGAGATCAGTATCTTCTCTCATCACCCAGTGTCCCAGCTCAGGACTTGGACTGCTCAGCAGGAAGGATAAACACCAAACCACATTTCCAAGCAAAACATGATTCAAGCACTAAATAAAAGTCTCCAGTCGAAGCTCTGGCTTCAGGCTGCCATAGCACTCGTCATATTTGTCTTGCTCCTATTCCTAGTGGAAAAAAAGGGCAAACATTAAGCAAAAAGTCCAGTAAGCTTTAAGGGTCTGGTACAGTTACAGATCTGCACAGTTGCCCATAACTTTAATGGAAACCAATGGTCAACCCAACATCTGGAATTTTTAATAGAGTTTCTGTTCAGGTTTTGATGGAAATGTAGTCTTTGACTTCAAGGAAATCCAATTCTGCTTATCTGTAAGAAAGAAAATCACAAAAAAATTTCTTCAGAAACTGAATCTCTCTCTTAAACTGTCATTTAGCACACAGCTGTTGCCTGTGTTAAGCAGGAACAGCCAAAAGTAACAAGGGCACCTTCACTCTCAAGAGGTACTAACATTGGCTCTGTTCCCTCCTTGGCCCACCCATCACCTGGTTTGGTTCTTCTGCAGGAAAATGCCCAAAGACAATCAAAGCATCTTCAGATCTGCTGCTTCACAGAGCTACTGGAGCAATGGAAAGAGGAATCAGATGGCTTAAGAGAAAGTATTTGAGAAATTCTGGACAAAAAGCTTACAGAGCAGTGGGTTTCAGCTGGACTATAGAAATATCAAAAAGAATGCTATATTCACAAGAACTGACCTTTCCCCCCCTGTAAGTGTCATATAATAGGGATATTGCAACCTTCCTGATTTTATTTTGCTGATCTTTCCTTGTCTTCTAGAGAACTAAGTATACAGTTTAGGGTTGTTTTTTTCTTCCAGCTCCCCTTTAAAGACTTTCTGTCTTAAAACAAAAGGGCTCCAGGAAGGCTCTTAATAGGTACAAATCTGCATGGTTGAAATTGAATTTCAAACTCTCCTTTTATAAGAAGGTATCAGGAGCAGTCTGAGAGGATTTACCTGCTGTGTAGTGGAAATATTACTGGGCTGACCCCCTGTGACCCCCGATTAGTGACAAATACCAAATGGCATGTAAGTAGACCTCTGATATCTGTGATACAGATGCTCTACTGAATTTTAAGTGAGTCACATATAAATAATGACTGCATAGATAGATTTAGGAGCTGGAACATGAATTTAATGCAAAGATAATAATCCCCTCTGGAATTATAGCATTTCTTGAGGTAAAGGGGAATGTAATGGTTTTGTTTCTATTCAGTTGCTTGTCTTGGTACTGAGAACTGCACTTGTTTACTCTGGAGAGGTGTTTTGCTGGTTTTGGCTGGGATAGAGTTAATTTTCTTCACAGTAGCTTGTATGAGACTGTGTTTTGGATTGAGGCTGAAAACAGTGTTGGCAATTCAGGGATGTTTTCATTACTGCTAAGCAGTGCTTGCACAGAGTCAAGACCTTTTCTGTGCCTCACTCCACCCCACTCCACCAAGTGAGCAGCTGGGGGCATGCAAGGAGTTGGGAGGGGACACTGCTGGGACAGCTGACCCCAACTGACCAAAGAGATATTTCAGACCATATGGCATCATGCTCAGCATATAAAGATGGGGGATGAAGAAGGAAGAGGGGGGATATTTGGAGTGATGGTGTTTTCTCAAGTCACCATTATGTGTGATAGAGCCCTTCTTTCCTGGGATGGCTGAATACCTGCCTGCTCATGAAATTGTGAATTAAGTCCTTGTTCTGCTTTGTTTGTGTGCACAGCTTTGGCTTTACCTGTTAAACTGTCTTCATCTCAACCAATGAGTTTCCTCACTTTCACTCTTCCAGTTCTCTCCCCCATCCAAATGTGAGGGGAGTGAGTGAGTGGCTGCACGGGGCTTAGTGACCTGCTGGACTGAAACCACAAGAGGAAGGAAAACAGGCATTAAGTCCATCCAGTGGATTTTTCTGAGGAGAGCTAAGGGTATCACTGGGTTTGGTGGTGTGAGCACATGCCTCAGAGACAGGAGCCCTGATTTATGTGCCAGTCCCCAGGACTTTCTGTACTTTGCATTAAGCAGCTACAGAGAGGCAAAGTGTTTTTGCTCTGCAAACATCATCCTCGTGTGCTTCACAGAGAGCCTGCACATTTGCATTTCTCTTTTCTTCCGCTCCACAGAACTCCTCCGGCTCTCCCAGAGCATTTACAGCAGGCAGCCTCCCACATAGCTCTGGATAGGGCTGAAAACAGACTTGGCCTAAAGTCACCTGTATCCTGTGCAGGTGGTCACTAATCACTAAGCTTCTGCAGAGAGGGTGAACAGCAGGTGCCACACAGGACACAGACAGCTCCTGCCATGTTCCTCAGCATGGGCAGCCTCCTGTCCTGCACAGGAAAGGATTCCAGCCATCACTCAGGGGGCAAGATGTTGTGCCCAAGCTCCTGGTATGGGCAGGATTTTGTGCATAGTTCTGGTGCCAGTAACTGGCTCCAACAGCTCCTAGTTCTCTCCATGGAGAGCTTGCATGACCAGCTGAAGCCCTGGATGTCCTGCAGGTGGCCAGCCACAGTGACTCTTACCTTTGCTGATCCTGAGTCCTAACAACTTCTGGGTTATTCTGTGGCAGAGCCAAGAAATTAATTTGCCTTCCTAAACATAATTTTCTTCATTCTGGTCAACTCAGCATTCTTCCTCACTCCTTGCTTTGCATGATTTTCTCCCGGATTTATTATCCTACATTTTTTCAAATCAATTTGTGTTTTGTCTTTTTATTTCCAACTACTTTTCATCTTCTCTGCTCTATACCATCTATCACTGTAGTCTCAGCTATTAAACTTAATGTGATATCTAGAGCTCACTTCACTTCCATGTCAAATTTGACATGACTTGGCAATGAATGAAATGAAGCAGACTGGGGCTTCCTTTGCAAATGATTCAACTCCCACTTTAGAAAACTATGCACCTGTGCATAAGAATGGAAATAGCACAGTGTCAAAGGTCAGCCCTTCAGGAAGCAGTAGAGAGCAGTCCATGCAAACCACTTGTAAATGAGGGTGAGAAACAAAACCCAAGCCACAGATACCTCTTCCCAGCCCAAACACTGCCAGTGCTGGTGAAGCCATGTGAAGGGCAGATGGCTAATAGCATGCTTGTACCTACATCTGACTTCCATGTGAGCTGGCAACATCATGTGGCTTCCATGAGAACTGGCATACCTGTATTTAGCTTTAGATAAACCCAAAAATTTTCTTCTGCTGTTATTCTATTACCATTAGCAGGAACTAACAGGCATTTAAAAACCAGAAATGGCAAAATAGAATATTAGTTTAAAACAACCAAAAAACTTTCCCTAGTGTATCAGAACTGGTGGAAGTTTATTTATGCTCACACAAACTGAAATGCTGACAGTTACAAAGATGGAAGATTTGAGTAGTCAAATTTAAGAACTTTATTTATCTTTCATAGCTGTGCTGGAGAAGGAGAGTAAGGGGCATTTTCTATTGCAAACTATTTGCATAAAGTCACTTAGGCAACAGGTTCAATGATACACCATTTTAATTTTGCTGTCATAACAAAGCTTGGAAACAAATATGTCTATCTATAATTGTGTATCTAGCTAAATATCTACATGTATGTATATGGATGTGTATGTATGTGTGTGTATATATGGACATATTTAGTACAGAAAAGTTCACACAGTTAATAGGTTGTGGAGGGAATTCAGGACATACTCCAGAGATTTCTCTCTTTGCTGTGTTTTTTCTGGCATGTGAAGGTGCATGCCAGCTGTAGGGAGGTAATGGGGACAGGGCAAGAGCTTCAGGAGGAGCCAGAAGAGGGACAGCAACCAGCCCCCCTTGATTTACACCATCCTCCCCTGCGGCCCATATTGAGATATGTGCTGCTGTCTACCATGCTGTGGCCAATCTGCCATCCACACCATGAAGTTGGTGGGATAGGGTAGCCAAGAGACTGTGGGACCTCTCACTGGTCCCTTGTCCCATCAAACTCCTGAGCATAGTCCTGAGCAGCTGCTGGAGGCCCATCTGGGAGCACTGGGTGCTCCACTCGGTGACCCTTCCTGGTTACCCACAGACCTTCTTTGCAGTTGCAGCCTTGTAACCTCACACCTCTTAGCTATGTTTTTTTCCAACTTGGGAGATGACTGTTTTCCCTTGGATTTTCCCATTTTCTTCTAGCCCTTTGCCTGCACAAGAGAGCTGGACAGTTTTGGTGGAGCCAGTCCCTTGCTAAACAGAGAATGGCAAAAGTGGCAGCTGTGCAGCCTTGCCATTGACAAAGAACAGGAAGATTGGGACAGGCCTGTGCCTCTCTCCTGGCATATGACACAAAGAAACATGTCTTTTGATACCCATGCTCGACTCATGTTGCAGGGCAGAACTCAACACTGAGAGAAGCAGAAAACTGAAGGAAAAGGCAAAAAAGAATTTCTGACAATATTTTATTGGCTTGCATTGCAAGCATTTTTGAGACAAAGGTAGCACTCACTGAGCATGCATTCCAGTAATTAAATACATAAATAATAATAATGACTATTTTTAATTTCACTTTCTTGGCACTGCCTCAAAGTTACATGTGTCTTATTCTTAGAATGGAAACCATTACAGCTGAAAATTTTTATCAGTGAGCATCTAAGAAATGAAAACTCCAAGCAGTACTGACATGTTTCAAAAAGTGGACCCCAAGTTTATGAGCTGCCTACATGATCTCCTTCAGTCTATAGGACTCCTTGCTTTTTTACAAGATTTTGATTAAAGATGGGTTTTCATATGATGGGTTTTCATATACTCCTTAAAAAATCCATTATTTTCTGAGTATTTAGTTGCTTAGAAAGACACTGACTTCAGGGGGCATTTAAGTGCTTACTTCATAAGACTAAGTTCTAGCATCATTGGTGCTGTGATGAAAACATATAATTCAACTCTGAGCATGCAACTTCCATGGTGGTGCCAAGTACGTAGAAGCTGATCCTTGACTGGTCTTGGTTTTGCTTCCATTTGTTAGGTCTCACTAGACCAGAAAGTGAGAGTAAGGAATAACCAGCTGGCAGCCAAGGCTCTCACTGATGGAGAGGGATCTTCACCAGACCATGTGTGTACAGCAAAACTATAAAACTGCTGTAAAATGGTGGTCACCGGCACTCTTCCCAATTTAAAGGGCAGCCCCGCTCCGTGCTTGGAAAAGTTAAATGTCAGCCCTGAATTCCCAGATGTTCAGGCCTGTAAAACCTCAGAGGATGGGACTTGTAGCTCTGAGTGAGATGTCTGAATGGCAGACTCATCCATTCAGCACATGGATTGCTTTGGATGACAGAGGCACCATGAAGTTCAGGCATTTGCTGTGAGTCACTTGGAGACATTCCCAGGACACCAAGGCCTTATTCTGCACTGACCACCTACAGCTGCTGCTGTTAAGCAAAACAACTGCTGCTCATCTAACTGAGCCTTCTGTAAACTAGTTGCAAGTATTCTTTAACCTATTTAAAATCTCAGATGGGCACCAGAAGATGAACACCTTCTGTGTCATGGGACAGCAGAGAGATGAGAGATGTCTTCTCATTCCCAACCCAGAGGGCAGAAGTATCACAGACTTGCATACAAGACGATTGTTTAATACGTTCACAAATCAATTTTATTAATTTAAAACAAAATTAATGAAGAAAAATTCTGTACACAATTGTGGACACAACACACTTTTTGTACAATAAGGCCCAGATAAACTTTGTTATTTTTTTCAGTCTGCGAGTGACTAAAAATTGAAAAGAGCCAAAGGAAAAAAAAAAAAGACAACCAATCCCCCCCATTGCTGTCTACTTTGTTTGAGGAAAGAAAAGGCTAATTATAGTCTCAATTTTAAAAACTATCCACAATGTGCTTCATGCATGTATGTGAGTACTGCATGAGTTGCAGTACTCATACTGGATAAAGTAAAGCACACGTGCAAGTCTTGGTGAGATAAAAACCTCTCTGTTGGTGCTAAAGCAATCCACAAATATTTTATTCTAGCAGCAATGTGATTCCTCCAGTAGAGAAGGGTGTTGATTTGTAGCTACATTGGTGCTCTGTAGCTTTGCAGGTAGCTGTTTTGAGGCTGGTGGTTTTTTAAAAAAATGAAGGAAGGAAAACCAGAAAATTAACCAACAAAGGTGAGGCTTCTTTTTAATACGATATTTAACCGGGCAAAGAGAATTGGTACAATTCAAGCCAAAAGTCAGACTAACAGTTTATTCAACCAAGTAGCTCTCAGCCTTCAAGATCAGAAAAGTCACAAGTCACAGACAGACACAGTCTAGGTTTGTCCTTTAAGTTAGTACAGACAAAAGCAAATTTTAACTCCTTGGTGACAACCATTTCAGCATTTCCATTGCCGGCAATGGATGTTATATCTTAGGAAAATCTGACTCCTGGTGGAAGAGGATTAAAAAACTTAAATGTATATGAGCATTCTTGCTTAATTTCTCCAAAATATTCTCATTTCTAATTTCTAAAAATATTAGGGATGATAGTTTCCTTCATTTTTGGATGAGACAAAAGCTATTCAGTACCAAGGTTCCAGTTTTGGTTACATCTTAAAATATATTTGTGTTCTTTCTCTATTTCTTTATGGAATGACTCTCCTAATTAATTTTTTAATACTCTAAGAAAGGGTTAATATGTTAACTTTAAAAGAGGAACCAAAAAGACAATAAAGGCCTCCTCTTCACTTCGGTTTTATCTGTATTTGCTTTGACCGGGGGGGACACACAAAATCAATCTTTTCATAATCAGAGTGGGTGAGAGAAGAAAATGGCAGAGAAACAGCTGAGAACAAAACCCAATTCCTATTGACACTTGACATCCATGCTTTTGGTCTTGACAAATTTATCTAAAAAAAAATCCATTATCTACATATTTATATCCAACACATTGATAAGGCACTGCACAAGTTTGTGCACACGTGGCCTCATTCTTCACCAACAAGGCATTACTATCTTTCAATAGCATTTACCTTAACAATATGTAAAAGAATCATTCATTATTACAAATTTACACAAAAAATTCTTCCTGTACATGATTGTCTCAGTGATGTACCTATTAGTTTAAATTAGACATATTTTAAACTACTCTGTAATGTGCTAAAATCAAAATAGTTGCTGTACCATAAGGCAAAGGCTTATAATAGCCTTTAATCCTATTATACATATCCTCAGTTATATGATGTCAAAATACAGTCTGTTCATAAATAAGTAAAGATGTACAGAGTACCCTGGGTATGAGAAACCAAAACGTAAACCTTCTTTATAAGAAAATTACTCCACTGGTATTTTGTAAAATCTCAGTCTTCATTGTGCAATCAAGTTTGCTGTGTTGAAGAAATGGTGTGTGTCACATTGAAGAGGCTAAAAACTACAAAGCATTTGCAGGTCCTTTTTCTTTTCTTCACAGGTATGAACCTCTTATTTCCTTTTATTTTTTTTTTCTTCTCCCATTTTACTTTTCCTTCTTTATTTCTTTTTGGTAGCAAATATGGTAAAGATGAGTTGTTCAAACACTCGCATGGCTTGTTGTGGTTGGACTCGCAGTACCGGAGCCAACAGCTGTTCTGAAGAAAAAGACATGCTCCTCTGTTTTCTGAAAGGGCAAGGGTTAAGACCAATTGCAGCTGTACGTCAACATGTTGAAATCACAAAGTTCTCCAGTCCAATGCTGACACAAGACACAGGCATCTCATCCACGGGCAGAAGGAGGCTCTGAGGTTTGAAAGTGCTGCTAAGCTGCTACAAGTACTCCAGTTCCAAGGCATGGTGAAGGGCCATAAGGTCAGAGTGGCTCGAGATTCTCCAAAATGGCATAGCATGCTGTGAATGGCACAGACAACATGTAAAAATAACCCCAAGCATTCTGGTATTTAGACATACCCTTTGTCTTTCACAGGGATAAGAGAACACTTGGGGGAGAGAAAAAAAAGCTCTTAAAACCTTGAGTCCTTCATGTTTATGTCTGGTTTCTCCGACCCACCCCCTAATCAAAAATTCTCAATAACAGCAAATCTATTTAAAATAGGAACTACAGCAAACACACCAGAAGATCATAAGGAAGGGAGGGGCTTCTAATCTCTTTATATGAAAAACAGATTTCAGAACATTGCAGAAGAAAATATTACTTCTGGAAAAAAATAAACCAAATAACATATACATGAAGCATGTGGGTAGTTTGAGGAAGGGAACAGAAAGAAAATAAAGGAAGTGAAAGCGTTGTTTACTATCAAAATGTGTTTGCTCCTTGTAAAAAACTCCTGGCAGATAAGTTAAGAACAGAGAAATGGTGGTTCAGAATAACTCATGTGTTGCTCACTTCACTTTGAAAAGATTTTTATTCCAGTGGCTTGTATAACATTGGTCATTGCTAACACTGATCTTAAAACATCTTTTCCATATGAGACATCTAAAAAATACATATTTTTTTCCTATTAGTTGTAATAAAATCTGTCTGGAGCACAAATACTTTTGCAAAGAACCTGAATAAACCAAAAACACAAATCCCAGGAAAAAGCAGAGATTACCTCATTCATGAAGGGCAAAAATCTGATTAAGAACTACCTTTATACTTGAAACTAGGGATTATAATGTCTACAAGAACTTCTGCATAAATTAATAAAAAAAGATAACCATCAGCTTTTGTTAGGAAATTATAAATAATAGTTTCAATTCAACAGTATTCTGGAGGCTAACATGATTGTGTTCACCTCTTCACTGGGTCACTTTGTGTCCTGGCATCTTTAGGAGGCAAACCATAAGCAATTTATTATCACATTAGCTTCTAAGTTCCCCAACCATTTTATCTATGACTTCCCAAAGAGGCTTTCATCATCATTTCAACTTCAGCAGCTCCTGAGTAAATTCCTAATTCCACTGAAATCAGTGGCAAAACTCAATCTCCTCTGTCACTTTTATTCTGCTCTCCTTTTTTTCATTCTGGTCTTCTCAAATATTAAGTTAGAGAAAAATTTTGAAAAAAATGTTAAACTCACTGTTTCTAGCTGCACATTTACTGTAATTTTTATACCTGTTTCAGAAGGCAAACACCTTAACACTCAGCCTATCCCATCCTCTTTGATATGACACTCCTGATCTGAATGAAGATGCAATACGGACACATTAACACGTGCCCACATTCAGAGTATGCCTAGCTTTGAGAGCAAAGGAATTTATTCAGGAAGAAAACAAAATGACCCCCAAGAAAACATCATTGTAACAGTTTCTGTTTTGCTTTGCTTTGCTCTAGAGTGTTAGAAAGCAATGAGAAATGGCTGACTGAATCTCAGTTTGAAGGTAAATTCATGAGCAATGGCTGACAATGGAGAGAACAAAACAAACAAAATTCAGAGACAATAGAAGTATTTTTCGAAAAAAATGCTGATGATATTTCCAAAACACTTTTATAGATGGATCTTTTCCTTAAGAAGGAAATGTTAAACACTACAACACTTTTTTCCCCCTACATCTTCAATCTGGACTTCCACTGTACTGTCTTTATGCTCCACCAGCTACAGAAAGCAAATGCAGTTAGTTCACTCAGTTACAACTCCATGTCCCAGGGTCTTTCCTGTTACATTATACAGGCAGCCTACCCTCTGTGCTCTGTCAGGTCAGACACTGCTGCTTCCCAAATCACAGATTTCCTAAAGATGAACTTCTTGCATCACGTTCAGGAAATGAAGCAGCAAGAGCAATATGAAATAAAAATTACTAGTCATGCCATTCTCTGGAGTCTCCAAAAGCTTCTGTGCACCTATCTCTAACTTAGGCTGCATGATCTTTCTGGCAGAATTCGAAATATCTGTTAGGGGTGCTACATCAAGGACAAAGAGTCACAGGCTCGTGCTTGCAGCAGGTCCGTGCTGTGTTTGCCAGACCAGCACAGATGAATGCACAGATCAGCGATGCTCAGCAGCGCTGCCTCCTTTTCGTCTGAGGTTGCAGATTCCCTCTTCTCTCACAAACCCCTGTCAGGTGGGACACAGCTGATCCCCCTGACAGCCAGCCACAACTCCCTGCTCCTCCTCTCAGTCAGCCTGGCAGCAGGTCTGCTTTAGCCACTGGGTCAGGGAGGTGTAAATAGCACACCTATGGTGTGGCGTGGCAAAGAGTTTGGTGCACACCTGCCTTTGCAAAGTGTCTCTGCAGAAACCAAGAGTCCATGACATGGATCCCCTCCAAGGCCATGCAGCAAACCAATGAATAGGGAGAACTATAGGAATGGATTCTTGGCTTCCAGCTCCCATTCCATGCAGCTCCAGCATTATACTGCTTCCCTAGTAACAACCTCGGCATCACAGAGCATACACACACCAGGCAGATAGAGCAGTTAAAGACTCTGATTGATTTAACAGAAGGTTTAAATTCTGCTAAATCAAATTACAGCACCTCTTGCTAGATGCCCATGTGCAATATTGAGTTTTGGATTATCCTATTTATAGATCAGCTGTTGATGGTCAGATTTTAAACCAAAACTGTAAGCAGTCATTATTTTGACTATATATTTCTATCTCAAATTCAGTTAAGTGTCCTCTGCTTTACTTATGTCTGTCTGTGAAAGGAGTATACCTATATTTACTCCATGCAGTTACAGCAGTGAAGTGTGGAATGACAATAGAGAGTCTCATGAAAAAAAAGAGGTTGTGTAAATCTCAGGATTATAATTATTTTCAGTTCTCCTTCATGTGGGTCTAAAGGCCAGCCACACACTCCCAAGAAATAAAGCATGCCAGGAACGTGGTGGCTGCATGGGGCTGGAATCTGCACTGATGCCTTGGGCATGGCTGAACGTGGCCAATTCAGATTTCTATCAGTCTGACCCTACAGTACAGCCTTCAGAGCTGTGAGGAGGGGAAACAAACCTGATACAGATCTATATATATCTGTATGTTTGTGGGTATATATAGAGCCTCACACATATGTGTTCATATATATGCATGTGTTTTCATGAGGCATGTATACTAATTTTCCCCCCATCTAAAATAACAAATGAATGTATGAAACTAGAATCTTTAAAGTAACAAAATTATCATACAAAACCTTATCTATTAGTCCTGTATTCATGCATTGTTGATTCACAACTATTCAGCCATGTCAAAAGTGGTGACACACCCATGAGATGGAAGTACATTTTCTCCTACCAAATAACTTGATATAATTTGAGAGAGCAAGAGATCCTTTGTATATATATGTACTAAATATTGCCTTTAAAAAGCCATCCCTGCCACCACTTAGCACACCCATGTCATGCAGAACACTTCTATTCTGAGCCAAGCAAGAAATGCTAATCTCACATTTGCTGCTGTGAGAGAATGGATGACAAATGCTAACCACTAATAAATAGGTGTTGAAACTGGATGCATTAGTATCTAATGGAACTCTGAGTCTACTATTTCAACATCTTCCAAGTAAATATGAAGCTTTTGTCTTTTAAAAATCATGAATTGTTTGGTGGATGATACTTAGTAATAAAATATTTATGAACTTTTAAACAATTTGATTTTGATGACATTTTGAAATTAAATGGCAGCAAATAAATGGCAGCAAAATTTTGAAATAAATGGCAGCAAAATTTTGGTTTTGGTGTAAAAAGCATAAAAAATGAAACCGCAAATTTAGTAAGCTTAATAGTTAGAGTATTATTAAATAACCTAAGATATTAAACTATTTTATTTCTGAAGTAGAAGTAATTTTATTTTCAGCATGCACCTACTAAATGTACAAAACTTCAGCTATTTTAGTCCACAAAATAGAGTGTTGCTATTAATACGCATGCAAAACAAATCCATTTTTTGATAGCAACACCAAAAAGTGCAGACTATCCTCTATCCTCCTTCCCTTAAATGAATACATATTTAGACAAAAAAATTTACTCCTGAGATTTGTGATGGATTTGAATAGAAAACTCATCAGTTTTTGTCATCTTTCACAGTATTTTTGTTGTATTCCTGCCAGATTTGCTAAGCAGCCGTCTTTACTTCCTACCCCAAGCCTGACCAGCACAGTGTGACTGTGAGCTTAAAAGCAGTGGCATATTGGATACCCATTTATATTCTATTTATTGCTCCACAAAGATTTATGATTTTTCCTCCAAGGCAGCATGACCATTTTGGAGACAAAGGAGAAGCCCATTTGCCTAGGCTCTCCCGAATCACCTGATGTAAAATCCAGCTCCTCAGTGCAGAGAAGCCTTTGTCTCTTCTCACAAATTAGAAATCCTTTAGAGAATTCTCCTAAGGAGAAAAACTCAGGAATTGGGGTTTTTCTGTCTTATTAGTATTTCCCAAATGTGTCTCCAAAGGCAAAGGCAAAAGATGAGCACAAAACAAAACAAAACAAAGCACAACACAACAAAACACAACAAAGCAAAACAAAACAAAACAACCTCCAAAACCAAAACACAAAACAGAGCAAAGCAAAGCAAAATGCTGAGGCAATGGAGTCTCTGGCAGAAGCCCCCAGAACCTTGTACTGAGAACAGCTGTGTCACCACAGTGGCACTCAGAGGCGGTGGCCCTGACCCACACGGCACCGCCACTGGTGCCACCAGTTCCACAGCACCCTTTGGACTTTCAGACTGGTTTCTCTCTGCCCTCCTCTCCCTCTTTTCCTGGGGCAGCTGATATGAAGGTAGCAACCTTTGTGTGAGCCCTGGTGGTACAGCCAAGCTCACTGGTTGCTGCACTGATCCAGAAGGGTACGATCATTCCTCAATGCAAACAGTGCAAACATCCTGAGAGTTTTCATTGTCTCATCAAATATTTTGCTGGAAGTGACAGCTAAACAAAGGTGTCAATATCATAGTTTGACTCATGCTACCAGAAATGGGTGCAGTATGCAGTTTCCTCAGTGCATTACGTTTACTTACATCAATAAAAAGAGGCATTTTATGAACAAACTGTTTATCCTAAAAATGTTTCTCAATAAAGCAATGATCTTTTAAGTGGCATTAAAAAAGTTTCTATTATTGAATTTTTATACTAATGACAATAAAAAAAAATTTAAATGTGTCTTCTATTTTCCTGCTGCTGTATTGACTGAATATTTTCCATGAATGAAAGACATACAGGAAAATCTTGTTTTATGATGAAGGAATCTATAAATCACTGGTAAATTATTTTTTAATCATAAACCTTAACTTTCTTACCTCCTAAGCTGGAAGTTCAACCTTTTTTTTATTCACTGAATGAACACAGAATAAAAAAAAAAAAATCTAATTAAATAGGCTTGAATTTATATGCTCACTTGAAAAGACTCATTACAGTTTATATGTAAACAATGAAGTGCTGTCTAAAGCAGGTTGCACTGTTTATGCTCTAAACAGTGTAAAGAAACACATATATACTAATGGCTTCACCACAGGCCAAAGCCCTACAGAAAAGTGCTGTGCAAAGGGGAAACAGGGGACCTGTCCCTTCTCTGGAGAGTACCAAAAATCCTGACATTCTGATGGGAAGCAAGGCGAGAAGGAACCAGCTAGCAAGACTCAGGGGACAAGCACGACAATGGGGTACATCACAGGACAGTCATGCCACTCTGGATTGATATGCTTTGGGTAGTTTTGTGGAGGCAAAGCTTCTGTTTTGTTTGTGTGCTCTCCAGAGAAGGCTTCTGCTCTTGCAGGATGTGAAGGAAAAAACTAAAAAGGCAAATCCTGCATTCAGAGTGTGAAATGGTGATTTCTTATTTGGTGGAGTAAGAAGCAGGACAAGAATCACAGAAGCATTTTCCTAAATCAGGTTGATAGTTTATGCAGAAAGGCAGGGCTGCTGGTCTACTTATTGACTTCTCTGGCATCACTGCTGCAGATAATTTAATCCAGAGCATCTAACATGCTTTCAACCTGAAAATTCCTTCCACCAGGAAAGAATACACACAAGTAATTGCACAAAGGAACTTTCTATACTGCTACTCCTCTTAGCAACTGGAAAGGCTTTCCCTTATGCTTTTCTGAATCATGTTTCCTGTTGAAAAAAGCGTTGGAATAGATAATGTTACCAAAAGGACTACTCCTGCCATTATCATATACAACACTATTTCACTGAGCAACAGAAAAGGAACAAAGAGAAGGAATTTCCACCCCCCCACCCCGATCTTAAATACAGCTTTTAAAATGTAATCATTTGCAGTGGGAGAACATTTCTCTGCTTCTCTGCAAAGATGAAAGGGATTTCTGAAGGAGAAAGGAGCAAACTGTTCCCGTCAGTCCGCCAAAGGGATATATGAAACTGAGACTCTGCAAAGTGCTGGACGAGCCGGGAACGTACCCGCAAGGCTTCAGGGGCACAAACCCCAGATTTCATGAAGCAAAACCAGTCAATGGTTGTTAAAACGCCATGTGGACTAATTAGTTTCACTTCTCCAATTTAGAAAGTCACAGTGGAAAGAGATAGAAGTATCACAGAGATTTCTGTGGTGAAAAAGCAGCTGGGCCAAAGCAATTTATCTGTGAAAGGAAGCAAGAACAAACATGCCCATTTTCCTGCTCTTTCTCCTATTATTCAAATAGCCAAGGCTATGCCTCATTCCTCTAAGCAAAGAGTGTGTATCTGCAGACTATCTTGGGTAGTTTTTCTAGCAAGATTAGAAATAAAGCCTATTATTTGTGAATGGGAGCTGTTGCTTTTTATACAGCTTAATTCACATTGAAAAAAAAAAGTGAATTTTTTTCTTCTTCTCAGTGGAAAGCAAAAAATAATAGACAGTCAAATAGTATCCTCTGCTCAGTTATCTGAGATTATGAATGCATGCCAAGCCACAGGTTGTTGTCTGAACGAAGAATCCAAATTATGGACACATAAGAAAACGGAAATTCCTGTATACCTACTCCAGTCCTACATGTCTTTTTGAGGTGTGACATATACGCATTTCATACAGTCAAACAGCACACTGCCTTTGATCACTAAGAATCACCATATTTTGCTTACATTCATAACATCCTATGTGGTATTTTGGGTTGCCAAGGAAAATAGAACTGTTAGTTCTTGGCACAAAAGCCAGGGCCCATTTTCTGGCCCCTTTTTGGAATGCATCAAACATACATAGTTAAATGTGTCTTTTGGAGAGCAGCAGGGCAAATCATTACCTATTGTCTTACCCGGCTTTCTACTAGACATGGTCAACAGAGACTTTAGAAGGCAAAGATATCCATCCTAAATGTCAATGCATGCTGTCCCATGTCAAAGAAAAGACAATTTTCCAGACTCTTGAAACCAACCCTCACCGAAAAGAAGGTCATTACCTTTTTTGCACCTTGTTCTTCTTCGACACCATCCCCTATAACAACATACACTACTTTTCTTCCAAATCTTTGAATTATTCGCTCAAAACAACTTTCCTTTCCTGAAAGAAAAAGATCAGACTATTTAGGGTAGGTGGTGATGGGATGTCAGCAAATAAATAACTTTTTAGCCTGGATCTTCCCAGCCCTTGCAGTTCTTAAGTAGAGCTAAAAGATGAGAAGAGTCTGTCCCTCAGCATGGTGCATCAAGGCTGATTGCAGCATAGACAGCATACTAGAGGTCCACAATATGACCTCTCTTGTCTCATTCCTTAATATGACACAGGTTTTGCGGGGAATTTCACCACCAGGAGAATTATCTACCATTTGTTTATGACCAGTAGCCTGATTTGAGTAAATTGATTGAAGCTGAGTTGAAATTCTAGCTTTTTCTCCAAAACCTGTGACATGATTAATCACAGCTCCTAAAACAGTAGTAACCTGACTTAGAAGGTCACCCAAAAGATTCAGATTTAAATGCCTGTAATCCAATACATGGGCCATGTCCTTGATCCTGCACTAGGATCCATTCATATGGGTCATTTGTTCCCTGCACACACCTAGGGAAATTATCTCAGTGCTCCAGCCCTATGCACAAGTACCATGGAATCACAGAAATGTTAAAGGTTGGAAGGGACCTTAAAACTCATCTAGTCCCAACTCATACTGGCATGTGCAGGGACACTCCCTCTACAACAGGTTTTCCAAGGCCTTACCCAGCCTGGCCTTGAACACTGCCAGGGTTGGGGCATCCACAACCTCCCTGGGCAACCTGTCTCAGTGTCTCACCACCCTTACAGTGAAGAATTTCTTCCTAATAGCTAACCTAAATTTCCTCTCTTTCAATTTGTACCTGTACTGGGAAGCTTCAGGTACAGTACTGAGATGACAAAAGAAAGCAAACACTTAAAGTTGAGTTTTCTCAAATGCCCCCCATTCTGAAAGGTCATTTTAGTCTGGCCATGGGACATGCTAACCTGTGTGTCTACAACAATGGATGGGAAAAATTGTGTTTTTTAAAAATAGTTATTTCAGCTAAAAAACAATAAAAGCATAAGTAAAAGTAGGCTGGAAATTAAATGAAGTTTTCTAGCCATTACAGAAGCCAAACTATTTAATGATACCATTTAACAGCAGCACCAGGCATAAGAAACCTCCAACACTAAGTTGAAACGTGTTTGAATATTGTGAATCATGTAATGATACAAAAATCTAATGGTTTCCTGTGACAGTCAGTGACAGAATACATTTTTCCAAAACCAACCTTCTGTCCCATGTACGTGAAGTCACAAGTGAAGATTTATTAAAATATGTTTTAATTAAAATGCGTATTTAAAGTATTATATTTCAAAGCTATAATTTACTAGAAAGTTTTGACAGAGGGCACTGTAACTTTAATATTCAGGAAACATTTTAAATATTTTATGGGAATACTTTCAAATTTCTCTGTTAAACTCTGAATCAATTTTTGTTTTGTGTTGTTTAGTTAAAAAAAAAAATCAAAACTATCCCACCATTATTTTTTGACCATTTGAGCTTGCTGTATTACAGATACTTAAGAACACAGGAAAAATGTGTTCATGTAGCCCACAGTTATGAGGGAATCTGAGACAGAACAGATATGTCATAATCACATTAAAAACTACAAACACCGTTGCCATCTGGTCTGAGGTACTTCTACATACTCAGAATAACATCTTTTATGCTGAACCAGAAAACAGAAATAAACATTTGCCTGGCTGAAGCTTATTACAGCCAGTATGAAGAAATTTAAATCATTACATTCTGCAGCAAAACATTCTTCCTTCTGGTAAATTGTTTACGAAAATTTTCTCCAGAGCCCATGAAAACAAATGAAGCCAGGGCTTACCTTTACAGAATTTCTCCTACTGCTACTTCAGGGAGACGTCAGTGTTCTGTACTTACCGCCTATTAAAAACCCTTCTCAACTGCTACACAGCCCCACAGTTTTGAGAAATGACAAAAGCAACTACATCTCTTCCTAGCAGAGACTGTACCACTGTTAATAGAGATATACAAAGCTTTCTGCGCTGGATCACCCCACATTCGAAAGGTACATTTAGGATGCTTTAGCAACGTTTGCATGAGGATCAGATGGTGCTAATCTCTGTATCTGCTACAGTGAAAGCAAGTTAGAATTAAATATAGACTACCTTTTCTTTTTAGAAATACAGTTTTAAATGTATACCAACATGATGAAAATAGCTCACCTATTTTAGTTGCACTGTAAATATTCTCTATGGGAAATACAACCCCTAGTCCATATAACAAGACTTTTGCCAGAGCTGGAATTAGCTGAGTAGTTGTTACGAGAATGTTCACACAGTTTGTCCTACGGAAGAGAAAATGCAGATATCCTTTTTTAACAAAGCAAAACAGAAAAAAAAACCAAAACAAAACAATAGAGGGAAAATCTTACCCCTCACTATTATTATTATTACCACTTAAAAAGAACATCTTTTTTTTTACCACTGTACTGAGGAGCAAGGTGCGGCATGGTCAGGTCAGAATAAGGAATGAGGAAAAGGTCCTCCAGCTTCAGCATTTTGCTCACCACACCAGACAGCCTCTTCCAGACCATCATTAGACACCCAAGAGCTTCCTTTATACTCTTAATACTCACCTCGAATGAATGAGGGTGAGTGCTTTCAGTGCAAGCGTTAACCAAGAATCTGTCAAAGCTTCAATTTCTGCTCTTAGTTGTAACCAAGCCTCTCTTTTTGCTGGACCAAGCAGACCTGTGGAGTAGACAAGGGCATGTCTGCACTGGTATTAAGTAGTGCTCTGTCATTTTCCTTTGCTTTCACCAGCTCAGACAATTTTCTGCACACTGCAAACTAAACAGCTCTCTAAACACTCCTGAAAAGGAGTAGAAACCAGTTCTTCCCACTTACAAGCCCTAATCCGTGTTTGTTAGGTACTCCAGAGTCACTTACCTCCAACATTGTTTTTGTAGGTGTTGTATATCTCTTTTACTCGTCTGTAGCGGAAGGCCAGTTTCCGCATCCAGTCCACTCCTCCGCGCACGCCGGTCGCCAGGCACAGATTGGCGCTGGTGGCAGCCGCGGGAAAGCCGTCTGTTCCGAAGTTGTACGTGCTAGGCAGAGACAAAAAACCCCACAGATTCATAAAAGGCAAAAGGCTACACTGAACCACCAGCTACTCACTTGGCTGGTTGCAAAGAAGACAGTTAAAAGAGAGAAGGCTGCTGCAAGCATTCCGGCAGCCCATCACTTGCCCAGGAAGGAATTTGCAAAGCAACTTTTTATCTTAATGAGTTCTCTTGTACCTTAAATCCTGACCGTTGTCGTCCGAAGACACGTCATCAATGTGAACCTGGTCGCATTCCTAAGGCAACAGAAACATTTTATAATTTTCTTGATTTTGCACATCTTGAAAACAAAGCTATAAAAAAATCTACAAACAATCTAGTCATCAGGAATATTTTTAATTGTGGAAATCAGTAGATGGCAGTCTTGTTAAAACAACTATTTTACCTATTCCTTGTGCTCATTTCTTAGAATAAATGCACACTGTCATTAGCTACTACTGTTAAATGGCTTTCCAAAAACATATTTTTGTGTTTAGAAAGGAAAGTGGTTAAAAACAATTAGCATATGTGTTCCATAAACGTTCTTGTAGCCCTTCAGGTACCTTAAAACATCATGCTGCTCAAAGCTGATTCAGTCAGTGCATAAGTGTAACTGAAACCAGACATTTTGGTAAATGTAACATATTAGAAAAATTAAACCTGATGCTAACCGCCAATGAAATTATGACCTCTGATTGCTGTTGAGCCACACACCAACACAGCCTGAGGCCAGTGTTTCAGAGGAGTGTAGATGAAAAATCTGTTCCTAGTTTGCCATTCATTTGAGAGTTGTGAGTTCCTTCTCTCCCTTTGGTCTTAGTGCATGAAAGCAGTATGCAAAGATGAAGAAAATCTGAACAGAAATACACAAATTAAACCATCTTTCTTCAGCAGCTTGTCTGCAAACTAATGCAATACATTAAAAATTAGCTTTGTCCACCACTAAATTAAAAATTGCAATATATATTGTTTATCCACAAAAAATCCATTAAAACATTACTATTAACATTTTAACTGCTGGCAGGAAAACAAATAAACCTCTGACACTCTAGATCAATATAAATTCAATGCTTGTAACAATAACAGATTTCAATTATTTTAATAATTTCCTCTTCTCTCTCGTAATGTGAAGTCCTATAACAAATATGATCTATTTTAAAGACGAAAATGCTGCAATCCTTTATTTTTGTGTTGCTTTCCTCTGAACAAATTTTTCTCTCTCCATGGATTTGTGAGGAAGGGAGGGAAGATAGAAGTGGAAAGAAACTCAAACCAGCTGTTCCCTAACAGAATTAAAATCATGACCCTCAACCCTCTTTCTAAAACATCTATTTTCCAGCCAACCCTCTCCCAGCAAGCAGCAAGCTCCAAGGAGGAAAAGACTTTGACCCTGTAACCTTCTCCTCCTCTCCTGAGGTCAACAACCTCAGATAAGAAAAAAGCTGAAGAAGCCTATGTGGCTTCACATGGTGGCTGTGGATTCTAGATTTTTAAAAACATTGGTTTTCAAAAAATGCCTCATAAACTCAAAATGTTTCAAAGAACAAGGTGTGGTCTTTTGCACTTGTACAACACATTCTTACGTAATGCTTACTCTTCTGTATCTTATGCATAGGTAGCTTGTGCTAAAGAGAGAGGTAGGAGTGACAACCAGCACAGGAGAGACAATACTACATTTGCTCATATTTAACCAGCATACAGCAAATTTCCTCCTCAGGCAGACAAAATGCATTAGATGTACAGGCACAGCTGAAACTGTAAGTGTGAGCATATGTTGCCAGGCTTTGAAAATCAACTTGGCTCAAAAAAGAGCCAGAAGCTTCTTCAGCAAGTTATCAAATTCACATAATTTTTTACTATTTTTCTGTTTAAAACCTAGAGGAAATGCCCATCCAAATGCATACCACATTAACAATTCAAATATGAGCTCAGAGTAAGCTAAAGAACCAACACCCTCCTGAATTCATAAGTTTCCCACTTTAGTTACTCTTCTACTGCTCAGTGATTTTTCCTTCCCCACCTTAGAAACTATGAATGACAGCTGCAACAAGCTGCTGGAGAAGAGGACTCAAAATAGAAATCTGTGGAAAAGAAATTATTTTTTTAGTTCTACCAAACTAAAGAAGGAGTAGAAGCCCATCTTCTCAAAGGACCAGATGGAAGAAGGAATAACTCAAAAAATTTCCAAATCCAACTTTCTCAGTGAAAAGATAGAGTCAGGAAGAATGAGACGACTACATCTTAGATACCACAGTTAGAGTGCTCCTGGGGACTTGAAGCTTTAATTCACAGTGCAAGATCTTGGGACCATCACAAGCCTTGGATCATGGCATTCTCCCCTTCTGTCTAACCACCTGCTTGGTAGGTAGACAGTGAGAACCACAGTGATACATTACAAATAGAACTTGTGACATCAAAAGAAAGAATTAGTTTGGAGAGAAAAGCCCAGAAAATAAATCTGAGACTAAAAACTGGTAGGGCAAAGGTACAGAAACAGTGCCAAGAAAGCAAGAAAAATGAAGAAAATGTCACAAGCACTGCAAATTTTGGACAAATTACTGACTATAATAAGAGAGAGATAGCGTCCTCTTTTGTCAGGAATAAAAGAAGAAAAAAGTCAGGAAGGGAACAAAACACAAGAGATACATGTTATAATTTGGAAAGGATTAAAGCCCAATGTGATTGACACTATGTTAGAGCTAAAGGGAGGTCACAAACAGTGCACGACTGTTTTGTTACTTTTGAGTGGCAGGGCAGGGCTTTGAGGCTAAATGTGAGCTTTGAGTGCCAGGTATTTTTTCACACTGTCTAGTTGACTTGGACTTTGGGCTAATGAGTGATGGCTGCATTTTTCAAGCCCTGAACATGGTAAGTAAAAACACTCATTTAGCAATTGCTCTTTTAGCAGGGAAGTTATTTAGGAGTAATTCTTCAAAGAGGCCAATTACCAGCCCATCATTAATTGATGTAGTCCATTCTTCCATCAGAACCCCTTGTATTTGTTTTCACCTGCTTGGTTTGTGTGGAACATTCTATTTGTGAGCTACCTGAGACACTGCTCAATCCTCTGATTAGATATAAGCAAGCACACACACGGTCAACAATTTAAAATAGAAGTTAGCTCAATATGCACCATAATCAGGGACATGGTAAAACACTGCCCAAAAAATAAAGTATGCCCTTCCAACCATAACTTTTTCACAAAGCTGTATATATACATATAGACTCTAAAATCCTCAACTGCTTCTCAGAAAAGCTTCTGTGAGGGGCGCTGACTTACAGCTAAATGGCCATCCAGAAAAAAAAAAAAGTCTCTTTGCAGGCTTACCATTTCAAACTTTCACAAATGTATTTGACATTTTTGTGAAATTTTCATAGGAAAAACAGTACTAGAATTCTCCCCCTAATTTCTCTGGCAAAGTGATATCTGAAATGAATACTGAGAGTCTCTGTAGAAACACTGTTATTTATGCAGATGTATTTTATTATGACAGAATCAGTTTAGCAGTCAAGTCCAAAGCAGAAAATTAAAATTGTGGGATTCTCTTAAAATAGGCTGAATTGGCAAATAAGGAGCAAAATATCCTGTGGCTTACATATAAAGCTTATGCAGCTAGCTGTGTTTTGCCCCTAAACGTGTTGACCTTGCAACTTCAGTGTATCCAGTTTGAAATCTTCAGGAGGAACTACAGGTGATAACGTTTGTACTGAAGATTTGTATTTCAGTCAGAGGCTGAGATGCAGCTCTGCACTTTTGGATCAATCCCTGGAAAGCAAAATGCACTTGGTATTGCTTAGAAATAATACTTTCAGGGAAAATGGGAGTGTCAGCATGTGTAACCTGGCAAATCTACCGATAGTAGCTGGAGAAGTTACTGCCCATGCTGTCCTTTTTTGCTCTTTCACACAGCTGGCTTGCATGGATCCATGTGTTTGTGTCCCTCAGACCTTTTTGTGCCACAGCTGGTAGCTTAGATTGAATCTCCTGCAGCAGCTCAATTAAACCAGCAGATGTTGCATGGAATAGCTGAGACTTGTTTCTCCATTCCCTCCATCAGCTCTGCTTTGGGGCTCGAAGCAGCAGCAGAAATGTGCTTGCAGGAGCAACTTAAAGCTGCTGCAATCATTTGCTAAGTGAGTGTCTCCAGTGAAATGCAGCAAGCCAAAGATAAACAGCAATCAAAAGTGAATGACTAGGTGAGTCTAGCCTAAGATTTGTACATGGAAAGCTTATGTCTTCTCCCTCCTCCATTCCCAAAGCATTTGTTAACTTCTTCCTGGTGAGTTTTCCTCCTCTTTTCTGTTTTTGTATGACAAGCCAAAAACTCCCAGAGATGCTCCACAGTCATCATTCACAGCTCTTAAAGTGCCTGGACCTATGTAGCCCTCTGGAATCATTCCTTTAAACTAACTTAGGATCTTTATAAAGATTCATATGCAAAGCATTAACTTATGGCAGAAATGTTCTGCAAATATTTATATTACTTTGCTCCTTCACTACCACCCGTCAAGCTGTGTACTTCTGCCATAATTATGTAAAATACGCTTCACTACTCAATTTACTGTAGGAAAATTAATAACAATAATAATAAAAAAAGAGATTAAGGCTGTTATAATAGTTCTCTTATTCATGCCAATACTACATGCCAAGTGGAGTGATGCAACAGCTAGCATGCTGATCCTCTACATTTCTGTGTTACAAAACTAACAAAAATAAATCTAATAATTCTGCTGTCTTTGAATAAACACTGACATAAGATAACTCTGGAAAAATCTGCACATTATAGAGAGGAATAACGTGAATAATATTAACATAACCTCAGAGGATGCCGAAGCATTACCATTTCAAATCTGCTGATTATAGCTAAAATACATTTCCACATTTGGTTAATCTTCTTAATTTACCGTGAGAAAACTAACACCACACAGCCAACTAATTGTTCCAATACCTTAGTCTGCAAAGTATAACGAGAGAGGGGAAAAAAAACCCCAACCAACAACTACCCTTCAGAATGAGCTATTTTCATTTTGCCTTTACATCAGCGGGCCCATTGAGACATCCTGGAAGCTGGCCAACTCACAGGAAATGATTGCTGGGATTCTCTGTTCCTCTCATATCTGTCATTACACAATTATATCCACTGCTTCATTTTCCCTATTGAACAGTAGAGAAACTTGGTCATGTACATGTGAGAACAGATCTAGCAAAATAAGTTAAAGATGCAATCCTTTATAAATGTGAGGTATCTGTAAAACAAAAAAAATTAAAAAAAAAACCCCAAGTGTACACTGCTGTGATTTTAATGCAGCTTTTTATGACAGCAGTACCTCTGTTTATGTCTTTTCCAGGAATAAGATATATACCTTTTCAGTTGTATGTACCCTTTAAGAGTATTATCTACTCCACAAAGACTCATCACTCCTATTAGCCATCACAACGTGCTTCTTTGGGAATCACAGAGCTACAGATCATCACAATTTTTTTTTTTCCAGGCAGCAATTACATATTTCAAATCTAGTTTGTGAATGTCCATTTATCACCCCCCATCTTTTTACTCATAGCTGTGACCACATGCAAGGACCCCAACACTATTTGCCTGCATTCATTAAGCTTTAGAAGCCAACCTCTGGTTTAAACTTGACTAGAAGGATAAAATCCCTTGCATGCACAGGTTGGAAAATTGAACAACAGCACATCCACATCCTCCATGTGTGTGTGTGTACATATATATTTATAGTATGAACTGTGCCTAATGCTTCTCTACTGTACTTCTGTGCCTGCTAAGAACACAAAACCCTCTGCACCTCCTTTCAAGCCGAGGCAACAAAGGCTGAAGCGCGGAGCTTCCTGAGCCGTCATCGCTGTGAGCGCAGAGCACAAACCCATGTGAAAGAGCGCGGACCGCGGTTCGCAGCTCCTCAGCGCTGGCACTCAATTGGCAGGACCTGTCATCTCTGTCTAGCCTGCACTTTGTGACCCTAACATTTTCTCTTCTTTCCCACCACAATTATTCGGTGCTGAAGAAAAAAGGTGCAGATTACCTGTGGGTCAGGCACAGGATATTAAGAACAAAGGGAGTTCTTGAAATCCACTTCATTCTGTCTGACAATTTGTGGATGAACAGTCAAGGAATTAAACTGAGCTGTGAAGGCTTTCAAAATGCTCCCATTTTAAATTTAAGACTATAAAGAGAAGATTATAATGTAAAAAAAGCCCACAAAAACCCTACCAAAACTCCCCAAATCCTGTCTTTTATTGTTAAATAGAACATTAGAACAAAAAAAAATTATTATCTATATAAACAATTGGCTGTTATAAACACTGAGGACTAAGAACTGAAATTATTTACAAACTCTTTTTCATAGCCAATGACTTTAAAGTACTCCCCTGCACCAAACATGTAACCCTTTTATAGCACACAATGGATACCATTCTTTTCTAATAGAAAAAGTGATTAAAATCCTATTTTGCTTGCTCACATCAACAAATGCATTTGGATCAAATATGATACTCCTGAAGTAAACAGTCTGTATTCCAAAATATAGATCTTATTCTAAAACTTGTGTTTATTGAAGTAGCTATGCTAAAGTCAAGGTTTATATTTTCATTTCAACTACACTTTGTAACTGGAAGAATCCAATCTAAAATAAAACATGACCTCAAGAAGTACCTACATGGCAACTGCAGTGGATAGAGTGCCTCTCTAACAATCAGTTCTTGCTCCAACTCTGACAAAGTAATTTGTTATTCTATACTATTATGTTATTCTATTTCTGTATATTTTGCAGGAAAAGGGAAGGGAAGAGGGGGGGTGTTAAAGAAAGAATTTTACCACTAGATAGAAACGGCAAAATAAAACTCAGGTGTATCTGTTTGAAGAGTCAAATTAACTATATTTTAAAAGGCCAGCACTTCACATGTAAATACTTTCTTTATTATATGATTCCTATTGTCTGCTAATATATACTTTTGCAACAAGAAAAAAATTCTATGATTAATGAGAGACAATGAAAATAAAATATGAAGAGATTTTAAGAAGAAAAAAAAGCCATGGATCTCATCAGAAAGTAATGAATTATTCTCAAACTCATTAACTTGAAAGTATACTTTTAGGAACATATACATTTTGTTGAAACTATACACTAAAGATTGTTAAAATGTATTTAAATTTCAAAGGACCTAAAAATTAAACTTATTAAAAGAATGATTTTTTCACAAGAGCCTTAAAATGTCTCATTTCTTTGGAAATGAGGGGTTCATGTGGAAATTTTCACAAGATGATCTCAGCTGTGCTTTTCAGTTCCACATGAGCAATTAATTTAAACTTGCAGGGCCTTGGTGCTGTTGATAATCTTCTAAATGCATATGTTTAAAATGAAAGCTGCAATACTTTGAGTGAGTGAGTCTCCCATCTTTGTAATTGTCTGCTAATGAGACAAAGCCAGGGATTAAAATCCTCTCTGCTAAGATTGCCACTATGGACAGCAAAAGCATTTTCTTTTATGGGCAGCCTGAAGACCTTTCCACAACGCTTTGAATTTTCTCTTTCCTTTTCTTTCCCACTCCCAGTGTTGTGGGGCAGATGTTGACCCTTGTGCTGCTGCTCAGTGGCAGAAATAGGGACTGAGCTGACCCATTACTGCTTTGCACAGCCAGAAAACAGGACAACTATCCTTTGTCAGAGCTCTAAGAGTGCCAGCTAGGGAGACAAGAGTTTTTGTGCCACCTTACAGACTGTGGTGGTTTAACCCCAGCTGGCAACTCAGGAAGAAGCAACAGAAAGATAAATAAAGTGATAAAGTGATGCTATGAGCATGGTAGGCTCCTGGGTATTTCAGCTCAGCTGTATATCTGCAAAGAACAACTCATGTGATCCTCCTGAGAAAGGAAATTGTATAGGCTCTATTTTTAGTGGCACCTAGCATGAAGGTACTTGTCATTTGCCATGTGAAAGAAATTAAGTGGTTAATAAGTTGCATAAGCCTATAGGAATGGTCTTCTCAAGTGAGCAAAGGAGGTATTTATTATTCTTTGTAGCTCTAACACTCAGGAACTACAGCAGCACATTCCACAACAGCCAGGCATCTTGCATTTCAGATGGGCTGAGGCTTTTAGCTGTGTTTTGCACACACCAGCAAAGCCACAGTTCTGCCTGAATGAAGACTTTGTTTTGCATTTTTGTTCATTTACCTACAGCTCTATGTGTGACGTAATTTGGTCCCACATTCATAAATGGAACTTCATGAACTTTCTGCAAGTCACCCATGGTAGTAGTATCACATGAGAAATTACTCCTAGTCATGCCCTCACACTTGTATTAGGGAAAACTCTGTGCTGTGATTTGTATTTCCTTTCCTCTCTCTAACCTTCCTTCCTGCACTGCAACTGAGCTGTTCTTGAATTGCTACTGTGGAAAATTAAATGCAAATAGGTGGGCTTTGTGTCTCAGTCTGAATGTGCAAAGGGAGCTGCTCTGATGCCTGCTGGAAGGGAGCTCACAATTGTTGAGGAGTTCCTTAGAAAGTGAACTTGTCTTTGCCAACTCTACATAGAACTTACAGTACTTTAAAAATAAGGTTTATAACTCTAAAAATAAATTTAATGTTGTTAAAAGGCTTTGGAATAATTACATTTGGCTTTCCCAGAACTCTCTGTTGATGAAGAAGAACTATCAGAAGTTGAATCACACGTTTCTCATAAAGCATCCCCAGCCACTCTCTGGTCAGGAGGTTCCCATTACAGACATCACAAACATTGGGAGGAGGTGAACTCTTATTTCAACCAAATGAGAAAAGTAATTTCTGAATAGATATTCCTCTGTAGGGACCTGATGATTCCACTCTGGGTGACCAAAGATTTGTTCAGCTGCCATCCTTATGGTATTTGGGGGTGGGATGAAAATAATTCAGTCAGATCTGTTTGAAGCTTTCCTCTCCCCGAAACCATTCCTTGTATCTCACCAGGAATAAGGCTTATTTAACAATCCTTCCTGTAAGTGCTTTTTTTTTTTTTTTTTGAGTCTGATGGCCCAGAAATCTATTTTCAGCATGTTCTACAGTCTTATGTTTGGTGGGTTTTTTAAAGAAGTGACCTCAGGTGTTTCTTATTCCACATCTAGCTACCCAATTAGGAAATGAAGGGCCAAAGGTTTGGTAAGACTTTCTGGGATCCATCCTCCAATCACAGCCAAATCAGACCAACTCTGCCAAAATCACTTTTTTACCTCAAGGAAAACAGATATTTCTCACAGCAGTAGAACTAGACCTAGAGGTCTGAATATGAGCTTCTGCCCAATGTTTATTGCTAAATGAAGGTCATCTGGCAAAAACAATCATGGATAATTACATTCAACAGTCACCAAGAGCTGATTCCACTTTCAGCTCATCTTTAACTATTAGACTCTTTTGAAAATTCTTCTCAAGCAAAAATCTTTCTTTCATAGATTGTCTTTAAAATATTTCTACTAAAGAAACATTTCTTAGAATATTAAAGAATGCACATGCTATTTTTCTATTCTGAAAGACTGTGATGTAATTTTCTAAGAAATTTATTTTCTTTGGCATCGTCATGGTCAATATTTACTTTTAGTTCGGTAAACCTATCCCTTTATCTCAACAGTGGTTGACCTCCACCTATCAACAACACAGCTGCTTTATACTGGATTTTTTCTCTCTTTTTTACTGACATTGACACATCTAGGTTGATTTTCTTCTTTGCTGGCACATCATTGGTGATGCCAGCACAACAAATGAAATTCATGCCATAATGAAAAACTTGAGGTTTTGCAATGCTCCTAGACAAGTTTGCAAATGAAATGCTTTAAATAGAACTGGGGTAATTGTCCATGAGGAAAACAAAGAGCAGGAAACATTCAAAGCTGTCGTGTTTACTTCTTAAAAGACTACCTATTTCATTTTAAAAAAACCCCAACCAAACAATTCAAATAATAGCAACCCCTTACATATTCCAACAACTTAACTTAGGAATGGTGCAACAACTAAAACCCACAAAGTTGCTGTATGGTTGTAAGGGAATCATTCAATTCTATGTAACTTTAATCCTCATTTTGAATAAAAGACAATACCAGCTCAACTGGTGATGCTGCAGATTTAATCAGGGGGTTAACCTTTTTAGCATTCTGAAAGCTTGTCACAAACCAAATGTAAATGGGATAACTCTTAATACTAAGTTCACCAATATTTTAATACATTCTCCATCACAATTTTCTTCTAATAATATAATTTCAAAAACCATAAAGATGTAAAAAATAGACAAGTGATACAAGAAATAATAACATTTATAAAAATTATAAATATAGAAAATAATTATAAAATTATATTAAATTCTAATACAGTGATTTTTTTCCTTTCTCCTGCGTTATTTTAATTCATATCTACCAATATTTTATGTTCTGCCATGGACTTTGGTGTAACTTTGAGGTAATTTTACTGCTTTCTGATGCATTTTTTCATACCCCTGCAACTGAAAGCCTAGAAGTCTCACTTGCTTTATGATGAAGAAAAATGAGCTATTAAACAATACTCACAATCACAGGTAACTTGTTTTGGAACAGCAGTACTTAGAAGAGCAATACTCTGATTTACTGTTGTTCTGATTTCTTCTTTTTCAATGGGTTACCACATCGTTTTGTAAACATAATTTGTCACCAACACCAGCCAGCGTTCTCTGTAGCTACTTTTTGCCTTTCTTTCAGATCTGTTATTCCTGCTGAGAGAATCTACTAAAGAAGAATTTTTCATACTGACACCAACTGTAGTCTTGCTGTGAATAACCACATTCCCATAAAAGTCATTCCATTTATTGCAAAGTTGTTGGCAGACCATAGGAATAATAGTCAACTCAGGAAACCTTTTATCCTGAAATCACACAGCTTAACCCTTTGCATGACCACATGTAGTTCATACATAAAACCTATATTACCACACTGCTATTTAATTTCTTAGTAAAAGCTTTTCTGTTGTTATCAAGTTTTTAAAATTATTTTTTCATAGTATTTCATTTAAGTAAAATTTAAATAATAATGTTAAAAAGACTGAATTTGAATTAGTCAAGCAGTATTCAGGGTTTTTTCTTAGTACAACATTGTTGTACTAAAAATTAGAGACTCTTTCCCAACACATGAAATACTGCACACCATTTGAGTGTGATTTTGATTATAAGTAAAAATTTGCATTAATACAAAACTTTTCTTTTTGTTTTTTCTACCCTCCAATGGTAAAGAAAGATTTATGAATTTACAATATAATGAAAAAATTAGAAAAAAATCCTGTTTGCTTTATAATTTTTTTGTGGAAGATACCTCTGCTAGTCATTACATTTGCTATGTTAAATACAAAACTAATGGAGATTAGACTCAGGAAAGAGACATTAGTTCTGTTGGTTAATCCTCTTGACAGTTGGGGAGTCAGAGGTTGTATTGCTTGCATTCAAATTTCTGTCTGAATTTATTAAACTGATGGAACCAAAAAAAGGTGGTGAATGTTTTCACTGTCTATTTTGTTCTGCTTGTAAATCCTTGTTTGTAGGTAACCACGACTTGATTTATGCTTTATTCATTTGACCAAGGCAATAATGGGAGTTTTGGACTTGTGAACACACCTTTAAGAAAAATATATACATTTTTTTCCAATAAATGAATTTAAATATTTGTATTTTTAAACTTTTCAAAGTCAAAGAAAATTCCTAGAAACTGTCTCTCTTGCATTCTAACTGCTGCTACAACTCTCTCTTCCCCTTGCCCAACAGTGCTAGGGAAGGAGAGATTCCCCTGTGCATCCATACTTTACATTTGCAATGTGGATTATACAAATATGCAGAAGAAAAAGATGAGATCTTTTAACTGATTGAAGGGATTTTCTACAGTTCAGAAAGTATCATTTGCTTAGATAAAACTGATCTTTCTCATGACAGCATTTCAGCTGAGCCAGTACTCAGCAGTCTGTTCCTGCTGTCTGTGAACACAGGTGAGCTCTCATCTCCTGACTGCACAGTGCCACAGGTAACCTTCACATAATGCCTGGAATGCCTTGTTCTGACTGGATGAGGATCTTGGAAAACCCAAAAATAAAATCAATGCTCCATTCCTTCAATACCTCATTGTTTCTTTTGTTAAACTTTTTGTTTACATTTTTTAAAGTCCTCATTAATGCCTCATGCGTTAGCACACTCACACTTTAAGCACACTTTAAGGTAGTTTTAGTCTACTATAGGATCACCCAGCCTCTTGAACATATCTAAAGAAAAATTTTATAAATGCAATTAACAACAGTCAAATTTTACTTTGAACCACAGAAAAAATAGAAGTGATACTGCAATGAGTAAAGGAAATAATGCTCTCCCCCTTTCTTTACAGTTTCATTAGACCATTGAACTGGATGAAATTCAGATAGAGGCCTTATTGTAACCACACTGAAACAGTAGAAATCTCCTGAGACTGTGAAACTCAAACATTTTGGGAACCAACTTCAAGCACTCCTTTCGTGCCTCAAAAAGAAAATGAATGAAAGAAACTTCTTAATTTTTTTTCCCAGTGGAAACATTTTAATATAATCGCTACCAAAAAACCAAACCAACCAAACAAACAAAACAACCTAAAACTCCAGCACAGATATATCTAAAATCCATATGTATGCATATTTCCTTAACATTTAAACTTCAATCATAGCACTCACACATAACCACACCAGCACAAATGGCTTTCGTGTTATCAAACAACTTGTAAACAGCTTTGTAAATCCATGCCAAAATTAAACCTAGGCTCATAAGATTGATAGAAACCATCTACCATGCATATTGCTAAGATGCTTAAGCTGTGGTTTGTACATAAGTACAAATCTTTGTATTTATGTGAGGATTGGCTAATGTACTCTCACCCTGCAAAATAGCATGTAAGAATGACAGTTTCACCCAGCTTTACTAAAAGAATTACATTATGTAATTTTCAGAGACTAATCCACTCAAAAAATCAACCTGAATAATTCAAATATGAAATTTTAAAATGGTTCCTACATCAATCAGGAGATATTTTTTCTAAAGATGACTATTATGGTCTCTTCAGTTTGCCTTCTGGGTTTTTGTATTGGAAGAGTACAATGAGAAAAAAAAGAGTTTGCCACAAAGTAGTGGAATCAGCACAAAATAACTGCATTATGTGAATAGAACGGGCAGGCTGGGAAAGATATTTGAGTGTAAATTAATGTTGATCTTAGCTGGAATAACTTGCACTCTTTAGCACTTGCAGCTGCACCAGGGACTTGACAGCTATATGAGATTTTACACATCTGTCAGCTTAATCAGAGACCAAAACACCAAATCTACTGTTCAGGAAAGTTATTTTAATTTATGAAACTTTTTAGATTGTAAACTAATAATGGAATACTTAGTGTTATGAACAAGTCTTGACATCTATAATAATAGATAGGATTTTGTTCAGTATTATCAATTCATAATATTTAAATAAAATTTAAAAAAAAAAGAGTTGTTCACATCAGTTCCATGAAATATGAAAAGCCAAAGTGAAGCCTCTCTACACAAGAATAAAAGGAAAACAATACAATAATTAGTACATTAACAGCTTTTACAGTTAGTATCAATTATTTATTAATTTGACATTACTGCTCTATTGTTTCAGATAATTTAATTAATAAAATGAACCTATTCAAATCTGAAAGGACAATTCTGGCACTAAGAGGCTTTCAGGATGAATCACATTATTACCTAGTTTTGGATCTAATATGATGAGCCATCAAGCAGTGTATCATATCTGTGCTTAGGGAACAATTTGCATTGTAGAAAAGCTCTGTGGCTCATATCAGCATCTTTGCAACCTCTCAAAAATAAAAATTCATTAAGGGCATTTTTATGTGTCAGCAATATAACATAAGACAGTGTTTTGAAATCTGCTAATGGTTGCAAAGTTCTCAGTCTGTTACGTCTTGCAGTCAGTTTTGCATCTCTTATTTTCCATCAAGTCTGAGGCTTTTTAAAACAACTCTATTGTTTCGTTGCTGGCTGTAAGGGGATTTTCCAAGCGCTGTCTCATGTCCTTCATTACGTAGCAATCTGCCTGTTGCCTTTCAGAGCCTGCCTCTGCAGCCCAGCACTGAGCTTTCTGCTGCAATCAAAGCTGACACATGTGGGGTGCATCTGGGACTCCCTGCCTACACACAGCTTTGATACAGGTATTGCAGTGGCTTCCAGGTGCCTTACCACTGTCCGTCAATACACTATCTCCTGAACTAGCTGATCCTAAATCTGATATTTCAGACTCTTCAGAACCTAGCTGTAACAGGCAGGAACAATTGCTACCTGAAAAGCATGCCAGCATTTGGTATTTTATTTCCTGGAAAAGGGACAAGTTAGTTCTGTCACTGGAAGGAACACCTTTGAATATCTAAAGTGGGAAAATACATAGACAAAATATGTTCTGTTATTTTGATAGAAATTGCTTTCAGTATACCATCTTGGAGATGGGTCTCATACCACTAAAAGTTAGCATGCTGCCTACCACAAACCTTTTTGCACTAGCATGTATTCCACTGACAAGTGGGATGTCATCCAGAGGGACATTAACAGGCTTGAGGAGCGGGCTAATACAATGAAATGCAATAAAATGCAAGGTATTGCAGCTGGACTGGGACAATCACCCATATCAGTACAGGCTGGGTGGTGAACTGAGAGAGAGTAGCCCTGTTAAGAAAGACTTAGGGATTCCAGTGGATAAAAACCCTTGGATGTAACCTGCACCCCAGAAAGCCAACAGTACAACAGGGTTACATCAAAAGAGGCCTGAAGAGCAGGTTGAGGGAAGTGATTTTCCCCTTTCCCCTTCTCTGCCCTGGTGATATCCCACATAGAGAACTGATTCCAGCTCAGCGGGCCTCAGCACAGGAATGAGGCGGGCTGTGAAGTCAGGCTGAGAGAGCTGGGGTTGTTTGGCATGGAGAAGAGAAGGCTCTGGGATGACCTAATTGTGGCTTTTCAATATATAAAGTGGATTTAGAAGAAAGATGGGGACAGACTTTTTACCAAGGTCTGTATTGATAGGACAAGGAATAAGTGGTAAAAATTTTAAACCAAAAGAGGACGGAGGTACATGGAAGAAATTCTTATTGTGAGAGTGGTAAGGTATTTGAACAAGTTGCCCAGAGAAATTGTGCATGTGGATCCCTGGAAGTTTGATGGGGTTTGAGCATCCTGGTCTAGTAGAAGATGTCCCTGACCATGGCAGTGGAGTTAGACTAAGATTATTGTTAAAGGCTCCTTCCAAACCAAAGCATTCGTGATTCACTGAAATGCTCTATACTATACTGGGCAATTTGCATGCCCATGTATTTCTTCACAAACTATGCCTGCCTAGTCTTTAGCTGATTTGTACTACAGCAAAATCCAGGCATCCCAAACAGAAGCCCTGGTACCAGCTGACTACATGGAGCTCTTACTAGCTACCAGCTCCCAAGTACAGACACCTGAAACACTGCCAGGACTAGTGATGACTGACACCCTTCTGCTCTAAATGTTGGGGTGTTTTTTAACCTGTAGCTTTAAAAATAAGCCCTTACCTGAAATGTATGAATAACTCAAACTGGAACAAGTACAACTTACAAAAATCATTAAAAAATAAAACAAAACAAAACAAAAAAAAAAACCCAAACAAACCAACCAACCAAAAACAAACAAAAAAACCCCAACCAACCAACCTACAAAAAACTCAAAACAAAAAACAAACAAACAAACAAAAAACCACCAACCCCAACAAACAAACAAAAAACCCCCCACAACAATAGAAAAGAAATGAAATACAATAGAAAACTGGAAAGTTTTCTTGGCTATTTGCAATTTTTTTGTCCTTTTTTTTCTTTTAACTTGTTTGAATAGACATATTTCCTAATTGTGTCAGTAGAGAGAGAAGTTGTGCCAGTATGTTCCTGAGTATGTTAAAGAGAGCAAGCTGAAGCTTTTTCAGAAAGCCAGCTACAACTGTACACAATGACAACTGCTATAATCACCAGACTCAACTTCTGCTTTTCCGTCTTGAATACTTTATGACAGAATTACGATCCCTGTATCTGTAGATATCATCCTTATCAACTCCATGATGAGAAGAGCAAGGCACAGTGATCAGGAATTACAAAGTATTGGCAACCACAAACACAGACCTCATGTCATGTCATCTACATAAATATGTATGTAAAATATGCACCAGACAAGTGATTAGCAAAGGCTCAGCCTGTCAATATTCAGGGCCTGGAGTACAGCTTTAGACAAAAAATGATCTTGATCTGATTTTTTATTTTGTGGAGAAGTTGAGAAAGCTTTTCTTTCTGGTAATGGTGTTTCACAATCCTCCTTCTGCACTTCCTTGGTCTGACTGCAGCTCCCCCAACTCCTGTCACTGACTGTGGATCTCCATAAATCTAGGCAACGTCATACCTGCCACAGCTGTCCAAAGCTGGCTCCATGACATTTCTACAAGGTGTGGAAGAATAAATGATGGACTTCTACACTGCTAATAGTGGCCAACCTGCTCTCCCAGCTTGCTTTGGAGCTTGCTTAAAGTCTGCACTTAAGAGCTGGCTTGCATCCAAGCACTTCATTTGTTAGATTATTTGAATCTAGGACCAGATGTGCTAAAATGCTTTCAGAAAGAAGAGCATTTTACCCTACAGTGGTCATGGTTCTTTGAGATGTGCAATAACCTGCATACAGTAAGCTTGCTGAACACAGTAATGAATTCAATAATGTGTATTATCATAATGCCCAGGGTCCCAAATCATCCTTTGGAGTGCTACTGTGCTAAAAGTTACCAGTCCAAGTCTGTGGTGTATTAAAATACCCAAGTCTGAGGGGAAATAGTTTTCCTTTCTCCTTCAGATTAAAGAAACAGAACATATGGCTGTATTGCTTCAAAGGCATTCCTACAGGGCACTGTGTGGTACACTGGGGACAGAGCTGTGTGCATGGCCACTGAAGGACCTGTGAGGAAAGTCACTTAGTCTCCTGTGGTGTTACTGATACCTACAAAGGAGAAATTTTCAGGCTGATGAAAAGAGGATATATGTCCCTGTCATGAAGAAAGGTCTCCTTGAGTGCCAGAAGTGATTTATAGGGTACATTTGCTTCCAGCAGCAGGGAGGCAGCCAAGTTTCACCTGTAAGAATTGAAGGCAAAGGCTAAAAGGGAACTAATGTTCAAAGAGTTCTGCCCCATGATCAGGCTTTATGGATGCTGTCCTGGATATTAGTCGTTCCCTTTCTTATCCCTGAGCTCTGATGATGATCTCCCATCTTGGAAATCCCTGTAGTGCCTGGTGTTAGTACAGTGTATCCCCATCTGCTTTAGTGACATGGAAGTCTGCCTTGCAATGTGGGCCTCATGGTCCTTTATGTTCCTTTGGGGAGCAGAAGGGCTCAGAATACTGCTGGGTGTCAGACACCTCCAGCACACTTCAAGTAAAAAAGCTGTCCACACACTCCTGAGCTTGAAAAGGAATAGGTGGGAAAGATAGAGTTGATAAATGCTCATAGTCTAATGATTGGGGGCCACAAACAAGAGCAGGAACTTCTACATAGTAAATTATACAAGAAACAATCCACAAAAGGCAGTTTTCATTTAAAAAAATCTGATAGTTAATTTCTCCCTGCCAACTTCTAGATCTGAGTAAATTCAAGCTAGCAGTTACAGACTTGTAGGAGTTCTGGAAGGATTTATTGCCCTGTGGGTGGAGGGAGGAGGCTTACAAAGCAAACACAGATATGAGAGAGCAAGGACATAAATGCTGTTTATTCTCTGTTTTAAACTGTGAGAATATGCATCTGTGGAAGACAGCATGTCAATGCTTCATTAAAGATGGAAATGCTCCCATATGTGTAAAATGCAGATTTGTAAAATGTTTCTGTATAATCTAACTTTATTTGATGGAGTGAAGAGGCAGAGAGATGGGCTGCTCTTGTGCTGCTCCTTGGTGCCTGAGGACTGGCTGCCCTTGCTGGTGGCAGGTGGGCAGGACAGAGGAGTGAAGGTGCTGCCTGGTAGCCAGGCTGGGATGGGGGCACCTTGGCCACTGCCTGCCCTGGGCTGATGGTCCAGCCAGCTGTGGTTAATGACAGAGCTGCATCTTATAGAAATCATGTGCAACTCCAACACAGGCAGCTTTCCAGAGGGGTCCATGCACAGTAATATGCTAATGTGGTGCCTTAAAGGTTCATGAAAGTGAAGTAACACTCCATTCTTGATATCAAAACACAGTTATGCAGCTCTTTTTGACATAGAGAAGAGATTGTGCTCTGAATTTTCATCATGAACATATTAGATGTGGAACACCAAATGGATTTTAAGTAACAATCTCAGAAGAAATTAATCAAGCTCATCATCCTTAATTTTTAGAATACAATTGACTATTCTAATTTTTTTTCCCCAAAGAACCAAAGTTACTGCTTGACAGTAGTACCTTATGGCATTTCCTGATCTTTTATCACTAAGAGAAATAAAGTAACTAATGTAGCCTGAAAACTCATACCACACTGCTATTAATTATAAATTACTCCCTCACACATATCATCACTTTGCATAGACTCCACAAAGAGAAGTGAATTGTGAACCCATGGATGTGTATTATATATGCTCCACAAATGGCAGAAAAATTAATGCTAATCACGACCATGCACCCATATATTTGTCAAAGGTGGGAAAAATTGATTTTTTTATAATATCATTAGAGTGTTATTTTGAACCTTCTCACGAAAGCCTACACCATAAAACTTGAAATGAACAAACAGAAATAAAAGCCCTAAAAGAAAAACAAACCTCATGAAATAAAACTTCAAATTAATTTGCTTTTAATTACTTCAATAGAATGCAAAACAAATATAAAAAAAAGTATTCTAAATGTTAGGTAAGATTAGACAAAAAAAGGCTTAATAAGTGACATATTCAGCTTCAGTATATGTCTCTAAAGGGATAGATCTAATGAGATGGTGTCATTTTAGAACAAAGTTTGCAAAGCACTGAACTAACCTTTTCAAATAAGATGTTCCTAACAATTCACTACCACCAATATTCCTTTAACAAACTTAGTTATAATATGCACCTGATACGCCAAAAAAATGAATAAACTTTTAAAAGTATCCGTATAAACATATACAATCTTTAGAGACACAGCATCACAAAATGGTTTTGGTTGGAAGGGACCTTAAAAATCACCCAGTTCCAAGCCCCCTGCCATGGGCAGAGACACCTTCCACTAGACCAGATTGCTTAAAGCTGCATCCAACCTGGCCTTTCACCCTTCCAGGGATGGGGCATCCACAACTTCCCTGGGCAACCTGTTCCAGTGTCTCACCAACCTCACACTAAAGAATTTCTACCTAATACCTAATCCAAACCTACCCTCTTTCAGTTTAAAGCCATCAACACTTGTCCTGTCACTACATGACACCTTGTACAAAGTCCTTCTCCTGCTCTCCCCTCTATGTACTGGAAGGCCACAATAAGGTTTTCCTGAAGCCTTCTCTTCTCCAGGCTGAATAACTCCAACTCTCTCAGCCTTTCCTCATATGAGAGGTGCTCCAACTCTCTCATCAGCTTTGTGGCCTCCTCTGGACTCACTCCATGCCCTTCTTTAGTTGGGGTCCCTGAGCTGGATACGGTACTCCAGGTACTGGAGGTGGGATCTCAGTACTCCAGGTGGGATCTCAGGAGAGCAGAGTAAAGGGGAACAATCACCTCCACAACCTGCTGGTCATGCTTTTGATGCAGCCCAGGACACAGCTGGCTTTCTGGGCTGCAAATGCACATTGCCAGGTCATGCTTAGCTTCTTGTCAATGAACACATCCAAGTCCTTCCACCCAGGACTGCTCTGAATCCAGTCTCCTCTGGATTTACCCAATCCAGATGCAGATTGCTGAAGAGGCCAAAGTCTTTCTTCCAAAGTGCAGGGTTGTGAGCTTCCTGTGCACCCTCCTTGCTGCCCCAAGTATCTTAAAATCCACCATTACATGGTCTCTGCAGTCAAACCTGGAGCTTCACATTCCCCACCAGCCCTTCCTTGTTGGTGAGAACAAGGTCCAGCACCACACCTCTCCTTGTTGTCTCCTCCATCACTTGCAGTCATCATCAATGCATTACATACAGAGCCCCCTGGATTGCTTAGGGCCTAATGTGTTGAACCTCCAAGAGTTATTTGGGTGGCATGGTATTCCTCACCATGAGGACCAGGAATTACTGATGTGAGGCTGTTCCTACCTGTCTATAGAGAGCCTCATCCATTCAATCTTCCTGGTTAGGTGGTCTAACTGTAGCAGACCCCCACTTAATATCACCTGCTCCCTGCTCTCCCTTTAATCCTGACTCATAAGCTCCCAGTCAGCTCCTTAGCTATCCTCCATGCACTGCAGCATTGACATCCACTGACACAGAGGGTTACAGGCCCTCCTTGTCTCCCCTGCCTGTCCTTCCTAAACATCTTGTGTATTTTCATTTCAACACTCCAATCACAAGAGTCATCCCACCAGTCTCTGTGATGCCAATAAGGTCATAGACCTGCAGGCATGTACATGCCTGTAACTCCTCTTGCTTACTCCCCATGTTGTGTGTGTTTGAATAGAAGCATTTAAGATGGGCCTCTGCTGAAGCCAGCTTCCTGGCTGGAGTGGCTGGAATTCCTTTGTGCTGTTCTTCAGGTGCTCTTCTGATGACCTGTGATCCCACTCAGACTCTGGGCACCTATGCCTGCCACAGGCACCAAACTGGTAGGAGTGGGATGGATTGAGGTTCCTGTCCTCCAGCAACTTTAGTTTAAAGCTCTCTTCCTCGAGCCTATCACTGAAGATTCTCTTCTTCTCTGACAGATGGAGCCAATTGGCCCCACCAGACCAGGTTTCTCAAGCAAGTCCTATGCTCTAAAATACCTGAATGTCTCTCTGTGGTACCAGTTCTGCAACCATTTGTCAATTTGCCAAAATCAACTGGCCCTTTCAAACTCCTTTTTTATGTCTGGGAGGATTGATGAAAAAACTCCAGAATCCCTTACTGCTGCTTCCAGGGCTCTGTAATCCATCTTGACTGTTTTTGTTTCCTCAGACTGTGTCACTGTGAAATAGCAGCAGCAGATGGAAGTCAGAGGACTGTATGAGGCTTGGCAGTCTATTGGTGACACCCTCTCTTAGGGTCACACCCCAAGAGACACACCCCTAATACAAGGCTCTGGCAAACATCACACCTCTCTCTAGAGCACCTGATGTTGGCAAATGAGACTCTCAGAAGTGAGTCACCTACTGCTATCACCTCTCACCTTCTCTTAGTTGCTTTCACTGTTACATGGGGTGGTTACTGGGTCAGGCTCCTTACTCAGCTCCAGCATCTCTCCTGTGTGATGTGTCTCTCCTTTTCATTCTGCACAACAGTGAAGCAGTTCTGCAGGGGCACTTCAAGTTTTGGGGAGGTGTCTTCCTCCTGCAGGTCCCTGCTTATATTCTGCTACATTACTGCTCCCCCTCGCTTCTGTGTGTGCCAGTGGAGGACGTTTTTGGCTGTTTGGCGGCTGTGAGTCTGCTGCAGACTGCACTTGGAAGCAGCAGCTCCACTGAACCAGCAACACCACTCCTTCCCAGCCACCCTGATGCTATGCAGTGTTCCTGCTGCCTCCTGCAGCTCAGCCACCTGCCACAGGAGCTCCTCCACCTGGCACACCCTTGGCAGGCAGGTCTGCTGTCCTGTCCCTGCCCCAGGAGAAACCTCTATTTGCTTCCTGGAGCCTGGGTTCTGCACTGCAGTCTCTCTTCAGCAGTCCTGTCTGCGTGGAGGCATTGCCCACTGTCAGGACAGGTGGTGCAGATCCCCCATCAGAGCTGCAGCCTTTGCTCTCAGATGAGTGCCCACCATTCTGCCTTGGGAGTCAGGTGGGATGAGTGCCCCTGGCCTGTGCAGATGGCTTCAGAATGGTGTTTGGTTGTGGTAGACTTCACTTGTGTCTGCACTTGGCCAGTGGCTGTCCCTCCTCTGAGCCACTGTCCTCCCTGCACACCCTGCCGAGCAAACTGCCACACCGTGACTTGTCTGCCTGCCCTGGCCACGTGCTCCTGGCCACGGTGCTCCTAGGGCTGCCTACTCTGGGAAGAGGGATTGGCCACCATTACTCCTGGCCTGGCACATGCCAGGGCACTAAGCCACTCTCATAAGAGCTGCCCACTCCTGGTGAGTCTCTGCTCCCCTGGGGCTTCCCCGACTGAGGAACCCCCCTGAAAGCCACGTTGCCCTGCTCTGCTGTAGAACACACCTGCACCAGAGCCCAGCACCTCAGTGCATGCCACATTTCAGTCCCAACATCAAGTTGCTATTTCCCTAAAACACTGGAGCATACCTCCTAAAATACATAATATGTATAATTGCTCCATATACACCTTTAAAATATTAGACCTTATTATCCCTATCACAACATAATCAGCATGCAAAATCAAACATTATTTTCAGATGAGGTAACTATGGTTCTCTTGAGGGCACTGCATCAGTGTAG
This sequence comes from Dicaeum eximium, assembly GCA_013396995.1. NCBI lineage: Eukaryota > Metazoa > Chordata > Aves > Passeriformes > Dicaeidae > Dicaeum > Dicaeum eximium. Next base: position 462,841 of record VWZP01003416.1, read on the forward strand.
TTATTCCCTCTTGCACACAATTAAAATTCAACTATAAAACAGAAAGTACGAGAAATTTAAATTAAAAACTTCACTACTGCAAAACCTAAAGCTCTTGTTTGGAAGCCCAAATGAAGATTTTGGAATATAAATTTTAGAACACTGCACTATCTTCTACTGTTTAGCCTAGTACACTTCTATAATTTCATTATGAAATTACTGCTAATGCAAGAAAATACTGTTTATTATGGTACTTAGATAAAATTATACCTGAGTAAACATTAATATTTTTCTTTTCAGTATGTTAAAAATCTTGCCATACCTCTTTAGCTTGCTGCTTAAGGAATATTCCTAAAGATTGGAAATTATTTGTTATTACATCACTTTGGAATTAATTACTCCAAATAAATCTGTGTAAAGTGAAGGAAATGAGCAATTTATTTTATTTTTTCAAAGCAATAAAATAAGAACTAGTACAAGGGTGCAAATCTAACTGTAGTTCACCCATCCAGAAACAGAATACTGACTTCAGAGCTAGACAGTGAGATCTGACTGAATTTTTTCAATGAGTTTGAGAATTTCAATTATTATTATTATTATTATTATTATTACATAGGGAACAATATACATAAAAATAGATTATTCATTTACCTGGCTGCACCCCCTACTAAATTCAACTGATACACATTGGCACTGATTTACTTTATACAGACTAAAAAATGACTGCTCAAGTTTAGAATTTAACCTAGTAACATTACTAAATCTCTAGGCTGAGCTTGGAAAAGCCAGTTAGGTCACACATAAATCAGACTGTGCTTCAGAGATCACTGCTGCAACTGCTGCCCTTTGCATTCAAAATGTTCAATCAGTCTTCAGCATTTTGTAAGAAGAAAAGGTATTTTCACTTGGATAACAAGAGAGCTATTCTGATTATAGAGTTTTCTGGAATGTGTTGGATGAAAGAAGATTTTTATTTCAAAACATTAACTTGTGGTATCGGGAAAAATGTGCATCACAGGCCAAAGTTACGACAGATGATTGCCTGCCTGTAAAAGCCGCTTCTCTATGTGCCAAGAAGGGTTCCCTCTGAGCCTGGGTGAGACAGAGGGCATCAGCTTTCAGGTTCCCACTTTGAATTAAACCTAGACTCAAAGACACATCTGCTCTGTGGGTTAGATATGTTCCAAATCCAGCTTTGCTGTTCTTCATACTACTGCTGGGCAAGGATACCCAAGCTCTGCAGCTCACTAGAAGTGGTGCCTACAAATGTTTTCAATTCCAACAGCCCAGATACTCATGCTCATGAACTGGAAAGCTTAGACCTGAGCATGATTTTTCAGACTGAGTTCTACATCAGTGAGAATACATGCTTTAAGCCTGAGGCATATCCAAACCAAATTGTCCACAGTTTTCATAAAAGCCTGTCAAGCTATGAGCAGCCTGAACTTCCAAACCACCAAGCAAGGACTTTTGAGTTGCTAAGATGGATGCAAGGAATGTGCCCCAAGGTCACAGCCCTTGGGAAACTGGCAGGCCCTGCTAGCTAAATGGGGATGCTCACAGGAATGACAAACTGTGGCTCCAGGAGGACATGCTCCTTCAAGAACACCACGTCTCTGTGACAAAAAAAACTGTGCATTGCTGGTGAACTGAAAGCCTGTGATGAGGCCTAGTCCTTACACAAAGGACTGCTGCTTCCCACAAAGTACAGGCTCTCTTACACCCTTTCCCTGTGTACTCTGAAGGCTTGTCCATGCACACCGAACATGCCCTTCACTCCTTGGACAAGGCACGATCCTTCAGACTGGAGCTCAAGTTCCCCAGACATAAGGATTAGAGCTTGTGCACAAGGACATGCACACATCACTCCTGGGTGCCTCTCTGCATGAGAAAGACAGACCAGGGTATGGACACAAACTACCACACTTCAGTTTAGACATACAACATAAACTGGCTTGTTATGGTGGAAATGTAAAGAATCAGGCTTATCAGTGAGCTCCTCTGCCTTCATGAGCCACCTGGAGCAGTTGTTTTCTCATACACAGCTTCAAAGTTCTTGAGTGAATGAACTACTGTGCTGTGCTGTTAAGGCTGCAAAATGTCTATTAGCAGAAGATAATCTACCACCCCTAAGATGTCATTGATCAACTTCCATTTAAGTCAGTGAGGTTGACAATCATGTATCAAGTAGCTACATATCTGGCTCTGCATAGCAAATGAAAACACACTGAACTTTATTAAATATACTTCTTAAATACAAAAGAGTAGCACTTTTTCATTCTGCTTTGGTTAAAATGAAATGTAAACAGAAATCAGAAACAGAGTTGGAAAATAACTAGCATTGTTATATTTTTACACATATCTGAAAAATAAGTCTTATACATGCAACTCATTGATGGTGCTTCTTATACCCAAAACAAAAATATCTTTAAATACAGCTACCTTAAGGGAAGAAAATGCTACCTTAAAATTTAAAGAAATCAGCTATTTTACTGTAAGTATAAAAAATAAATACTCTAAGGAATGGAAGAAAGAAAAGCATGTTCAATAATTTCATTACATTGTAAGATGCCAAATCATCTGTGAGTGGTTTCTTTTTAGATGAAAAGAAATCAAAATATAGGACAGATGTTGGACAAACCACATTTGAGGTCTATCACACACTGGCATTTTTCAAATTATTTTGGCTCATCTATTGAATAAGGTGTATTTTGCTTGATTTTGAAAAGGGAAACATCAGGAAATATTTAAAGGCCAATTGCTGCCAATTAACTTTGATCAGCAAAAGTTGCATTTGAATCTTTTAGATTCTTTTGCTGTCTGGAATAACACAGTATTCTAAAATCTAGCAAAACAACAACTTGATGATTAATGTGTGTTGGCAGCCCCACCACAAAGCTTGCTTAACAGCTGGATTTTAAATAAACAGCTGTCTTCACTATGATGGGAAAGAAATCTGACTGTTTTCATGTTTTTGCGTTATTAAAATGTGATCAGAAGTTGCTTTTTTCCCTTTTAAGATGAAAAAGCCAGACATTACAGTGACAGTCTCTTTCAGCAGTTTGGAGAGCTTTGGAACACTCTCCCAAGCATTGCCAAACCATAGGCTGTGAAAGCTAAAAAAGCCCTTGGCAAGGCACCCTCAGCTCCCGCTGCAGGCAGAGGCACCCTGGCACAGAACACCCCGTGCCTGCTGCAGGCAGAGCAGCCCCAGGAACAGCCCACAGACAGCCCATACAACATTTGTGATGTCCCTCAGGGCCAAGGTAACACTTGCCTACCGTGGGATGTAAGCAAGAAATCTGTACCCAGCCATCAACTGTTTATAGAAGTTGGAGTTTAATATTTAATGGCCTGTGCAGACTACTGAATTCTGTATGTTTATAGGTTCTTTCAGGGTGTCCACTTCTGAAACTTGTCTACTGTCATCATAAGTGCTAAAACCTGTGAGGACAAAACTCTACCATTTAACTGCAGTAACCTTTGAAGGCCAGTGCAGACATTTAGTGTAGATATTACTATATATCCTAATGACTAAATGATATAGCAATTTTCTAAGCATTTCCGTATTGAAACTCTGCAAATAATTGTCAAACCATCTAACAACACATAAAACCAGACAAAAATTAAATATTAGATCATCTCTCTGTGTTTTAAAAGAATGAACACTTACTTCTAAATCGTTAAAGAATAGATGTGTGTCCGCCAAATTGAAGATCATCTCTTCCATTCGGAGTCCAAGGGACACAGAAGTGGGAGGATCCTTAAAGAAGAAATTAAGCAAGTGCACCATCAATACTGTGCCTAACATACATACCCAAATACAGGCTGGAGGAACAGCTTTTTGTAACATACTAGTATCAAATACAACATCTGCTTTCCCAGTTTCAGTTCAGTAGCTCTCTCACCCAGTACTACAACACTTCCCAGTAACACTCAAAAATATGAATTTAATTCAGCTGAATCCCTGATTTTGCAGTGGGACTTCTGTGGTCACCCTCATGCATCCCTGGCACTGGCTCTTTGCTCTCTGTGCAGAAAGGGCAAATCCATTTCACCTAAAACTTCTCCAAATTCTACAACTGTTCACAAGTTTTATGATCAAGCAGGGCATCATAAGTATTATAATACTATTGTTACTCAAAATAAACTCTCACTGGTCACAAATGACAGGTGACTTTAAAGTGACTAGTGACTTTAAAGCAAAGAACTATTGATGTTTTATTTGCAAATGGAAATTATATTTAAAACCACCCCTTGATTGTCCACAAAACCAAGCTTTAATTATGTTTCCAGTTTGGCCCACCCATGCAGGGTGAACAAAACTATTGTTTGTTATTAATACATAACACACTTTAACTTCTCTACAGAAATTACTGTAACAGCTTATTCCTTACTGAGCTAATAAACTCAAAAAGTATGTTCAGCATTGTGGTTACCAAATGCATTACAGATGTTTGTCTTGTTTTGATTTTTTTGGTGTTTTATATATTTTCAATCTGAAAAATTGAAAAGAGAGCCTAATACATACATTTGATACAGAGTTTTTCATTTATAATGCCAAGTCTATCCAAGTGCACAGGAGCATGAGTTTGAAAGAACATGTTATATTATCGCATAACAGCCTGTATTAATAATGTTAGTTTGTTAGGAATTATATTTTAAATAGAACTGAAGAAGTGGCAACCCATATTTTACTTAAAATAAGCTAATATTCTAAACTTGATGACAAGTCACAGTTAAAAAGCAAGAGACACAGTCCTTAGTTTCTTTTTCCACCTCTCAATCAAATTAATAGGTGCTTCAACATGATCTCTGAACTTTCAAACATTTTTCTCTAACTACTGGTTAAAAAGGCAAAATCCATCAGTAGTAAAGAACTGGAAAAGAATGGTGATTTGGCAGCCTGTTTGCCTTCTGGAAATGCCAAAACCCAAGAACTGCTATCCAGAGAAAGAATTTTTTAAATTTCAAGGCAAAGCTACATTGAGCAGACAAAACATCTATTCTTGAACTCACATCCATTAAGAGTAAGTTTTTTAAAATAAAAAAAAATAGCCCTTATAAACGGGGAAAAAAATTGCATCATGCTATTTTGATGAACTTTGCCCTTAAAAATAAGTATTTTATTTAAACTGGCACAGCCAAAAAAAAAAAAAAAGAATATTTGGCTTCCTAATTCAAATGGAAAGACTTCAAAATATGGACAAAAATATTCTGTCTCTGTTTTAATATTGCTCTATTTGTAGACCTACGCCTTCCTCTGCTTTACTTTTGTAGGCATGTGAGGTGGAAAGCAGGTGGTAAACTCTAGCTAGGCCTGAGGCTTCCTCTCCCTTTGACATTTCTGCTTATCTTTGTACCCAGTAGCACCTCATCATCCTACACAATTCATCAGCTTCTTGTTTTTTAAACAGACAAGGATTTCTGTCGTGCCTGAGCAGTAACAGAGGACACCTCACAGGAGCCTCTGCTCTAATTATTAAAGGAATTCGATGGGCTAAATGTCTAAGATGCAAATGAAGATCACTAGTTACATCTTGACTATCAACTACTAATGCAACAAGGTAGAAATAATTTCCTTTCTGACTTCCATCCCTAAAGAGGAACATAATTTTGAAAAGCAGAATAAATGGGCAACAGAGGATGATATTGGTTATGAACCCATTTAACTAATTTTAAACTAATGGCTGCAAATATATATTTTACATTTCAATGTACATGACTTTTTTTTTATTATTGAACATTTTTACTACATTTCTGAGTCTGTAAAAAGAGGTTTTTGTTAAGCTTTCTAACCATTTTACTCCAAGGTATTTTTACATGGTAGAAACAAAACAGAATGGTTTTCTCTAAAGTAATACTAAAATAATGTCATTTATTAGGTTAATTTAATTGGGCAGAAAAAATATAAGGCACCTACTGAAGTCATCAGATTAAATAGCACAAAAGCTAAAAGAAGAAACTAAATGGATTGCTTTTTGAAGAAAGCTTAACTCCAATTTAAATACAATCTTTTTGTACAGGAAGTTCCACTTAACACAAAAACTGTGTTTAACTGTGGCTCTCAGTAGCTACATATTTAACAGAAGCAAAAACCTTATCTTCATTAGTGTTTTAAATATCTGTGTAGTCACAATCTTGCAACTGCTCTAATGAAAAGCACAAGAACCCTGGTTTAAAGCATCATAGTATATCAAACTCTGCCATCAGATGTTGCAGTGGGGGCTGTAAACTTCAAAAAAAGACAAGGCTAGAACATGGTTTTAAAAAAATAATTCCATACCCAACCTTCTTTCGAAATTTTAAGCCACTAATTGCTAACTAATTACTGTGAGGTGTCACACAATGAGTAGGAAAGCTAACAATCTCTTCTTGTTGCCTGGGATTTGCAGGTTCAGTCAGTGTCTTTTCAGGTATGGTCAAAATCAGGTACAAATCTCTGAGGGAGGTACAGTTTAACTAAAGAAAAGAAATACCAATGTCAAACTGCTTAAGTAGGCCTTTTGTTTTGAATACTGGCACTGGAGCCAAAACATTGCCTGTATGTCATTTCTAAATTCTACCTGCTTGATTTCTTTGTTTTGTGGAGAAACAAGAAGCTGAAAAACAGGAAAGTTCACTTTGGGCACCAGGCTTATTTTCCACTTAAGCCTACAGGTCACAAATGAAGGGTTAAGTGAAACCAGGCTTTGTTTTTCTCTATCTCTAAAGTATATTAAACCACAGTAAAATAGTTTATAATTTAAAGGAAAATTCCTTTAAAGCCTCTGCCTATAACTGCTTTCACTGAGGATGGAAATGTGTGTAAAGACCACAGTATTCTGTGCCAATTCTGAGATGTATTTTCACCTGCTCCAAGATTCTAAAGGGCTCCAACTTTTTCCAAATGTCAAAACTTAATCAACTCTAATGTCAATTAAACTAACTGGTAACTTTATATTTGATCAATACATCTCTCTCTGTACATAGTTTAAAAAATCCAAAAGCAAATGGAAATGCTTTGTTTCTTTGCCTAATCTTTTGGAGGGGCATATTCTTAGAGTTTCATACATTTCCATTAAATTCACTAAATTCAAATAATCCTTAAATAAAAATGTAGTGCTTTATGGAGTAATTTTTGCCATGACTGTGCAAACTGAAGAATAAATGTGTTATTTTGTTACAACAAAACTGAAGGAAAAAAACAGGAGGAAAAGTAGAGCACAATAGCAACTAAAGGAGAGCAGGTGATAAAAACAGATGAAAAAGTAAGAAGGTACAGAAAAAGGTGGCACAAGGAAGAGGTTAGGAAGAATGAGGTAGAGAATTAGGCAAAGAAAATCAATCCCTTCAGCAGCAAGGCTGCACATCATTCATAGTCATTCACCATGAAACTCGCTCAGGCACTATGAAAAGAGCTGAATGCCAAGTTGCCAAATCCCCTATTATTTAATTAGGACATTTTTGTTTGTTTGAAGATCCAGCTTTTGTATTTTAATGATTATGTGATCACCATAGATTTAATTTTTTAAAAGGGCATTTCTAGCCCTCACTATAGTGCAGATTTATAAGAGAACATGGTGTTAGATTGCTCATAAACAAGAACACAGGTGAAAAGAACAATAATTCCCCTCAACTTTTTTTTTTTTCAGATTAACTTATGGTCTGGATTTCTGATTTTAAAGGCCATTAATCACAGGCAAACAGTCTTTTAAAAACATGCACCTTCTGCTGCCACAACTAAACTCTAAAACTCTCATGTTTTAGCAGTTTGCTTTAAACATTTGACATTGCCTTTCTCTAACATCTTGGAAATTACTGTTGTCTGAAGCTGTCACTAACCCAAGAGAAACTCTGATTTGAACCTTAAGAAAACAAAACCAGAATGGCACAGTTTCATGACACCATCGGAGAGCCTCAGACAGGCATGCTGCTACCCCTCACCAGAAAGGTTTTGTATTTATCCAAATAAAATGGCAGTAATGCCATCATTCCTCTCAACATCAACAGTTGGCTGTCATTTAGCAATGCAGGAATATTGTGCCAGATGCCATGCCACCAGAGCCAGCCTGGAAAAAGCTACATCTTATGCAAACAGTGCCAACAGTGATGGAGCTGCAAGCAGGAGTCAGCCCCCTCCTTGCAGCATATGTATTTATATCTCTTTGCAACTGAATCCCAGCCACTTTCCTCAGCTTCAACCATCCAGCAATAAAGTGTTTATGTTCAGGCCCCAATTAATGAATCTACTACAGGGAACTAGTAACAAATGGAAAAAATATGCTCACATTAGTACTTCTATGGCAATGATTAATTAATTAGGCTTTTCCAGCGCTACTCTGCAGCCCAAAATCCACTGGTGAGATTCTGTTGTCACTGAGCTTTTTTGTGAGCCCTGGGATTTGTTCCCCTCAGTCTGAACTAAATTGTCATAGATTTTGGGACACCACACAAAAGCTGGTTTTAGTCAGAAAAATGGAAAATAACTTTTGGTAAATATTTAATAGTCTTCTCTAATGCTTTTGTCCGTACATATCCATACAATAATTGTTGAAACATTTAAGTTCTAGTTTCTTTTTACAACCTAAATATAAACAAACAACACCAAGGAAACCAAGGCTGCTGAATTAACTTGCTTTTCTGACATATAATGAAAAAAAAAAAACCTAATTATATTCCTTAAACAGGTACACTGTTATTACAGTAAATATTTCTGCAAACAAACCTTACCTGAACGAGCAAGAAAGGTTGCAAAGGAGTACTGCTTAAGATTTGTATAGTGCAAAAAGCCATTGAGAGAAACTCAGAACCTGACCCAGGCACAGACTGAACTGGAGGTAGCTTTGCCCTTCACTCAGCTGGATGTAGGGTAAAATCTTTTAGTGCTAGAAGCTAAATAGAAGCTTTACAAGAACACAGTGGCATTACATGAAGCCAGATGAAACTATGTAGTTGTTCTTTACATGTAGAAATTTTTGAGGTTAACAAAAAAATCGCATTCCAGTTATAACTCACAGGAGGTGAACATGTAAGGCTGTAACAGATTTTAGGACAAGCTGTTAGCTTTCAAATACAATCCTGAAAAAAAGAAGTCTGACTTCATAAGGACATTCCATTCATAAACTGTTTTTATTCACCTAAAATCATGTTTCTCTTCTGAGAATTACTAAGGAAATCCGCTGTCTGTAGACATATTCATCAGTTCAGTTATGATTTATAGACTGTGCATAATAGAAAGATTTGACTCATAAGCAGACTTTCAAAAACATCCATCAATATTTAGATTAAGAAAAAATCTAAGGTGAAAAAATTTTATACTAATCTGGCCATGTCCAAAAGCATTCTTCCTCTTTCCCTCTCAATACAGAGCACAGCCAATCCGTCATAGCAATCATTCCTGGAAGTTCTTCACTCTCTGAGGGGACGTAGACCTTTGCAGATTTTGATGATATCAACAGGTTTCAAACAACCTGTATCTACAAACCAAACCTCAAGTAGTCATACTATTACTCCCAACACTACTTAAATATGTACTGAATACAAGACCTGAGTAACTGCAAAGAATGGACATGTGAAACAGCTTGATATTTTTTGTCTTGTAATGCCAGTACCAGTTTGCCTCTAAAAATCAACTAATGTTCTGGTATTCCTTGTGTATCAAGCATAAACCAGCAAATATTACTGAACATTTCCATCAGTTTCTTGACACTTACCCTTCCATATCTGTTAGCATAGGACCCTGTAAGCAAGGAATGGAAAATGATGATTGTCTCATCCAAATCCCAAATGAATACTCTCTGTAAAAAGAGAATCAAATCAATGTGTTCCTTTGTGAAGCTAATACTTGAAATGGAAAGTTAAAATTTGAATCAGAAAGCACACAAATGGGAAAATTGTACTGAAATGGTTGCATATTAAAACCATGGCTTCCTTGCCATTTATTTTCAAAATTAACAAGTTTTTTTTCCAGGGTAGGGTAATACAATCTGTTCGCTTTTTACTACAATTGCTATTATATCAAATCCTTCTATTAAAATAGAATTATAGTATTGTCAAATATACACAAAAAATTAGACAATTAGACTGTACAATGTAATTTTTGAAGCTAGATGTGAGATAGAAACTGAAATAAACAAAGAGAAGCATCTGAAAATTAAATCTGCGGGGTTAGAATTCTGTATTTCTGCAAGTCTTACAAAACAAAAGTCTTACAAAAATTCATGTAAGTTCTCTTGAAAATTATCTCTAAAACCAAAACAAAGCAGATTGCTGGTAAGCACTTTATTTCCCTTAACTTATGTTAATTTGAATGCATTTTAGGCATCTGAAGAACAAAAACTATAAACTTGGATGATGTATGTATAAAATTTATGGCATCAGTAAATAATTCTTTTGCTTAGAGACAAAGGAAAATACATGTTTTAAATTTGTCCTCTGACCACACACAAAATGATAACTTAATGAAAAATAAAGTGTTCAAATACAAATATTTTAAATCCTGGTGAGACTGTATTTCCCATGATGACAAATGGGGAAAGTTTCTGGAAAGGAAAAGTAATGCAGTGTAGACACTCATAGCTGTGGTGTGTCATTGGAGATGTGTTCTCAACATAAACCATGGGCCACTGGGAGGAATGTGAACATAGCATGAGAGAACAAACCCTACTATTGTGCTGGAAGTGTCGCCTGCCCAAATGAAAACCTTTCTTTGCCTTGGGAAAAGCTTGCTCCTTTTTTTTCTTTGGTTTTTTTTTTCCTTTTGGTTTGTTTGTTTGTTTGTTTTATTTAATCAAAAGGAGAAAGAAACACCCAGTATTTTTCCAAGGAAGTAGGAGCTCTTCCTGAAGAAGGTTCTTTGGAAGAAAAATCGTATTTTCTATGAAAATACTGTTAGGAAAAAGGGAGCTTCAATGCCACTTTATTTTTGATGTGTAAATAACACTTCTTTGTGCAAAATAATGATAAAAGTAAAGTTCTGTAACAAGCCAAAGACATTTAATATATAGTACCTCCAGATCAGAGTCAGGTGGTGGTGAAGGATTATTGTTTCTTCTGCCACGTCCACGTGATTTCCCATCGGAACTACGACGCAATCTATCTGAATCTGAATCTTTAATGGGGGTTGATGGGCTGTGGATTGTACTGTATTCTGTCATAGTAAAGAAAGAACACTTTTACCCTTCAGCTCAATGTTCAAAATGCTCAGCTTACTTGCTTACACCAAACCCAGTCCTAACTAAAATAATTAAATATAAAATGGGAAGCGGTAATATTGATTCATAAATTAATTCAATCTAGCTCCAGTTATATGGAAAAACAGAGTGATAAACTATTTCAATAAATGCCTATAAAAGACTTAGTAGAAAAAAAACTTCATTGCTTTTTTCCTTCAGTTATTACAAGATTAAACTCTAAAGAAATAATTTTAAGGGATACCAGTTTTTCATAAAATATCATTAATTTAACCTTTTCATCTTAAATACCTTAAATGCTTTTAAATAACTATCATGGTGACAGGTAAGAAAAATCCAACCAGGTGTGAAAAACACCCAGATATATATAAATTTAAAAATTTTCTGAATTGCCTGGTCGGAGACACTTTTAGATTGCTACATTTGAGCCAGAAGAATAGAATTATTCCTAAATATAGCACAAACCAGAATATTTATTTTCTTATGGTAATTTAAATTAATAAGCATTAAATATGCATCAACTATGAAGATGATATTTCTACTATTTTTCAAAGGCCTACTCAACACTGAACATTTCCAATGAGTACCTTTGTGACAGGATACAAATCTTTACAAACAGTATTGTATCCTAATTATTATGTTTCAGCAACATTTATTTATAAGAATATTTACTGCTATTGAACAGGTGAAAAAAGAACAACAGAGTTTTCCTGAAAACATGCAAGTTTGAAGATATTTTGCTACTTTCAACATCCATATCATAGTGAATGCTTGTAAATTAACAAAGCAGACACCAAGCATCAATTATCCTTCCCATTAATTTAATTCGCAGTACCATAGTCCTTAGAAAAGCAACTGCACATTTTTAAATCTCTTTAAAAAACTTCCTTTTATAGTCTGAATTTCACGAATATTTTTATTTTGATGGTCATCATGATTTCTTTTGTTTTTCCTAAAAACACTACTTTAGTGAAGGCAGATGCAATTTTTATGTTTCTCAATTTTACTGCTCAATTAATATTAACTGCTCTTTAGAGTTCAGTAGATAAAAAATTTTAATTTGAATCTGCCTAGACCATGGCATTCCAGCTTGAACAGACAGGTATACTTCTCACACAAGGGATTCTCTCTCCTAGGAAAACATCCTGTCGAGGTCAAAGGTTAGATTAAGGAGGAGACTCTGGACATCTGTGTAAAACCACATACGCACAATTACTCAAAATAATAACAGTTGCTTGTGCTGAATGAAAGGAGAAGGTCTTGAAATTCTCATGCTCAGCCTTCAAATCTACACTTATTGAGAATTAGCATCTCTTACATATTTCACATTATATATTTACCTAAATATTTCAGCTACATCAAACAAAGCAGAACAAGTTAAGATGTATCTCAAGGTTAAGCACAGAATGTTCTGAAAACATCTGACCTATACTAAAAGAGTGATTCTACATGTGTCAAACAACAAAAATTATCCAGCCACATCTATCTACACATACCAATAATATAAACCTTTTCCTATGACAATGCACTCTTCAGAATATTTTTTAAGTATTAAAACTTTGAATGCTGACTGCTCTTTCGCCTATCGTACTTAACCATAAATAAGAAATTGTAACAAATAGTAAAAATTTTCCAAGTCAATTTTTCTACTATACACTATTTTGATTATTAAAATCTTTAATTAAAAAAAAAAGGAGAAAGAAAATTATGCATAAAAGCCTTGATATAAATTATAAGTCCATAAAATAAATAGAACAGAATTTCTTCAACAGGTATACTGGCCAATGATGTTTTAAATATGTACTTCAAAACTTAGATGTAATGAAAAATTGCGTTTCCTATTGACTAATTTAAATTATGGCTGTTTTGGTCTCTGACACTGTTTTTAGGACTGTGGCTTTAGTTCCCAGTTTTAGAAATTTTTCTCACAGACATGCTATGCCTAACAGTTTCAAGTATTAAACTTGCTGGGGTAATACTAAAAAAAATAGGGAACAGGTATGATGGAAAGAGTATAAACAAAACCTCATGACAAATAAACAAAGAAGCAAACCTAAATGAGTGAGCACACAGAGCAGAGCATGGTGGGGGTGGGGAAGAAAGTCTGTCTGTAAGAGACATCCAGCTCTCCATCTTTGCAAACACCTTTCATTTATGAATACTTCATTCAAAATTTCAAACACAGGGCTGCAAGTTTGGGTGGAGGCTCATTTCCATTTCCCCTTCCCAGGTAATCTGTCTGGATGCACCAGATTCTCACCTGGCAGAAAGACTCCCAACCCTGCCTCAGGACCCCTTCTCGGGACCACTGTACTTCCATCATTCCCAAAAAAAGATTTGTCTGTCTTGCTCTTATGGATCTCTCCAGGAAATCTCTGCTGCTTGGACAGCTGTGTCATCAGAACTTACAACTTCAGCATCCATTACAGCAGTAGAACTTTAAGCTGTGAAAGTGGGGGAAAAATTATTCCCTTCATGCATTTAAAGACTGTTCACAGACTCCATTTGTTGTTACATTAACCCTTTCCTGTCAATCTTCTTTGTTAGGCTCTGATTCTCATTCTCTACAGTCTCACCAAACTGGACAAAATAATGCAAAGCAAAGTCAAGCAAAGCTTGACTTCCCGAATGTTCTGCAGGCTACCCTCCTGGACACCACCTGAGCAGAAAAAATTTGCATTTTCTACAATATTTACATAAATATTAGATTCATCATTCCTAGATCATCTTCTGAGGAAGAAGTGACATTGAACTGGTTGTTTCTCAAAGACCTGGCCAAAGCTTGCACATGACTGAATAAGCAACATTGCTAATACCTGCAACTTCTGATCTACTCAGGAGCTCAGGGTGTTACAAACAGTGTGACAGATGGCAGCAACCAGCGGGGGCAAAACATGACAGGGTGTGCAAGAACTTATTCCATGTATGAGAAGGGAAGCCTCTGTGTGCATGGCTGTGTTACCAGCTCACTGTCCAATGGTCACTCTCAGGGCCTCATAAGGAAACCCAGTTTAAGAATACAGTGTCCAGCTGAGCCCTGAGCCTCGACAATCCCAAGCCCTGACAAATTCTGGAGAAAGAAAAACAACAGCGGCTGAGGGTACTCTGTGTGCCACTAATATTTGGAGTACTGAGAGCAGTCCACAGGGAAAGGTAGAGCCTGGAAGAAGCTGCCAACATTCCCCATCCCACATTTGTGCAGTTCATCATTCCTGCCTAAATGTATACCTCACACCTGCTCCTATTCAGATCACATCTCCATTTTTTGAGTTCTCCTCCCGTCTCCAAAGGCCTCGCAGCCCCTCTCAGCATGGTGTCATCTACATATTTAATAGGCAAACACATTCTGTTCCGTCACCCAAATGATTAATGAAAATGTGGTCTGGTGCTGGGCCCAAGGCAGACAGTGAGGAATGCTGCTGCAGCCATCCCTCTATTTTAACAGCGAGCTCTCGCTGACTTTTCTCTGGACATGATTTCCCAAACAGCTTTTTATCCTTCTGCTGTAATTCCTGCCAAACTGTTTTAGCCTAGCTTGCTTTTAAAATTGTTAAGTGAAAAGATTTAACTGCCAGGGCATCAAAAGCCTTGCTGAAATCAATTTCCATAGCCACAAATCATGTTATCACTATACCCATTACTCTATAATCATTGGTAAGAGAAGGTTAATTTGTTCAACTCCAGCTGACTTCATGGTACCAGACATACTTTAATACTAGCCAAGTGAAAGGATGATTTGTCTAAAGCACTGAATTCAATTTTATCCTGTCCTTGAGCATCACAAACACAAGTAAGTGCAGGAGAAAACTCTGCCCTCCACATAATCATGAACAGACAAGGGGGTGAGGGTCAGATCCATTGTCTGTCCAACACAAAAACAAGATCACAAAGGGAGCTGGCAGCAGCCTGGTTAAATACAAGAAGTTCAGAAAAAACTATGAGATTTGTACACATTTTGCAAAAAAAAACCCCAATGCCAGGCTCCCAAAATATTACATGGGTTCAAGAGGGGCCTGAAGACATCCCTGGAAGTGAAGCAGGAAGGGGTGCTACAGCTGCCCCACATTAGCAAGTTGGATCTGTGGGATCAGGCAAGTGGTGGCAACTACATCAGGCTCTGCTGGCTGTTTCTGAGAGGTTATTTCAGTGCAAGGGCATTCTGATCTAGTCTCCTGGGCATCCTCAGCAGGGGCTGGATGAATTAGGAGCTGTTCTGGGGGATACTTTCCAGGTTAGCTTTGACTGCAAGGACCCCACTTCGGTACCGTAGGACTGCCCTCCTGAGCCAAAGCTTCACATCAAAAAAGACCCTACTCAAAATTAAAATGCTAATGCAGGCACAACCTAAACACACAAACAATATCAGGTCTGGAAATCCTCTGAGACAAAAATATCTGGGATCTGGAAAAGTGCTTAGGGCAAATCTTACACAAACCTAGCCTGTCCTTGATGCTCCCGAGGTGCCTGCTGATGGCCCCTGGGGCAGGCAGGGTACAGCCCTGTGGATCCATCAGTCTGGACCACCACAGCCATTCCTCTGTGTTGCAACGCCTTCACAAAATTGTATTAACAATGTAGCAACAGTTATTCTTCTGCATCCATGGACATACACATAATTTTAGATCTCCCTGCTACAGCAACTCTCTGTACTTTGCTCAAGGCAAACACTAAATGTTACAGCTTATTTCTGCTTCACCCTCTTCTGAACCTTGGATAAGTGTAAAAGACCCACTCTTCTACAGTCAGTCAGAGAAAAACATTTTAAGCCCAGATTCTATAAATATCTTGTTTTCCAGGTGTGACTGGTACTCCCCTGCTTCTGACCTGGTAGCAACCCCTTTCGTAAATGGTGACATCAAGCCTGACAAAAACATAACTGTGAGGAATGAAATATGTTTATGTTCTGGCTTAACTGAAATACATGAACCATACTGTATCAGACTTTCCTATATGCTTCAAGACACCATAAAACTGCAACCTGATATAAGAGTTCATAAGCTTTTACTTCCCTTTATACATCACTCTGAGTAGCCTTAATGGTTTTGTCACACAGGACAGTTTTCCATCATCTCAAAAATAAAACCACCTTGATTATTTTTGAACAGACAGTACAGCTGCAGAGACAGCATTTGCAACACCATATTCTGCAATTCATTTCTGTTTGTTATGAAAATCCCCCCATAGTAATTGCTGCATTTTCTTACTGTTGATTTTGGTGCACAGCGATAGTGTTCAATGAATCTGGGGAAAACTGGCTGTGCAAGAAAGCCCAAAATCAAGTGTGTCTCTAGGTAAATCCAGCTGGTGTGTGTGGGTAGAGCTTTTGCTGTTGACAAAGGCATTGCAAATTTTGTCAGACTCTTTCCCTACTACACTGAAAGGTTATGCAAAAAAGAGTAAACATACATTATCAAAGTAATCATATCTCATGTCACAATGTAAATTACATGGATGAGGTGGGTCCGGGCTAGTTAGTGCAGTCAAATGTCTCTGCAAGGAGCTATGTACAAAAATTTTCCATTTAGATTGTGCCCAGATTAATGGCTTCCCCTTAAATCTTATACTTCATTTTGCCAGTGTTATTTCAACTCCTGCGTACCAGAATAAAAATACAAGATTCAAGTAATTTGAATACGTCAGTCTCATATAATGATTTTCTTATTTTTGCATAATTAAAGTTTCCTTTTGCATAAATAAAACTAAACACAAATTCCATGAGCATTTATACAAACTTCCACTTGCATACAACTGGACAAGGATTAAACAATGCAGCAGAATTTATTGTATTTTTGGATTTTTTTTTTTTACTTGTCTATTAAAAAATAGTACTGTATTAGTAGTAAGTAAAACCACTACGTAAGTATTGCAAGAAATACAATAATGCCTGCTGGCAGGATCACAGAAGTATATCTCCAGTGCTGTTTGGACAAAATGTCAAAATCTTCACTTGAAAAACAAATTTAATGTTTGTATATTGAGAATTAAGAGCATGCTATTATAAACTTGACAGAAGTTCTCAACAGTCTGTTAAAAATAGTGGCAAAAATGACTATTTATTTCAAAGCCTGGTTGAGGTTTTGATTTAGGATTGCATACTTAAAATAATGACAAAATATCATATATAACAATATTTATAAACTACATACAACCACAACCTAGAGTGGTCCAGATTTTTTTTTCTCCAGCATTCTTTGTTGAAGAAAAAAGGTGAAGCAATCCATAATGGGCCAGTAGTACCTGTATCCTTTGTAGTTATTTCTTCCTTACTCATTAGCTCGGTTTTCAAAGAATTTTAAATCATTGTTACTTTTAATCCAACCAAAAGCAAAGATAAACATCCCAAGAGAACAACCATTATGAGAAAAGCAAAACCAGTACTGCACTTTGCCATTCATCATTGTATCCAACCTAATTTCTGTTTTTACAGAATTTTCCGTGATTTTCCTTCCTTGTATAAATATATCCTCTAGATTTACTCTTCATTTAGATCTACAAAAAAGAATGAACATTAGAATACCAGAAATGTACTGTGAATATAGCCACATTTCTTTCCATATAGGTATTAGTGAAAAGTTGTCTATATAAACTTTTGCCCTCTTTCACTTTTCTAATTTATTGTTATGAAACACAATAAGAAGAAGCTGTAAAAGTTGCTTTCCCTTTTGTAATACTAAATAGGATATAGTACTCAAGGAAAAAGAAGTCTTTAAGAGCAAAATAGTGGCCCATGTCTGAGACCAAGTTTTGTTGGCTGGCACAGCCCTTGTGAGGTTTTTAATCTGCATTGTGAAGTATGTGAGTAATATGAAAAAAAAAACCCCAAACCTTCCAGTAATATATTAAACACACTTATTACAGAAACCAAGAAAAATGAAAGGGATTGAATCTCAAGAACAATGCAAGTCTCTCTTGTGAGAAACACTGTTTAATAAATTATAAATACATCATCATATGAACTAGAAGGATAAATTCAGTCTGCCTGACTGAATGAAAAATAAAAAATTCACAAATCAAGACTTTTTTATTACTAGTTGTGATGATAGAGTTGAAATATTGCAAGGGAAAATTATTACAGCTTTAGAAAAGGTAGTTTTTTTCTATATTAACTCCTAGAAATACATGTTATGAATGTTACACTAAGAATTTTTGAGCATCAGTGTAGACATAGTGGATGGGGCATAACTCCATCTCTCCAGGGTAAATTTCAACACTGGCAAACAGCTGGAAACTAAGTAAGAAAGCATAAAAAGGACAGACATCCACACAGCACTAATTCATCCCCAGTCTCCAGTGATTTTGTGCACCAAGAATTTCTTGTTGTCTGTGTAAATCTAATATTTGAGCTAGTCAAAGTTATGTTTGAACTGGCATAAACTTTTTGCCTCCACAACATCCTGCAGCAAAGAGCTACACAGCTTACCTACATGAAACAGAATGCAATACTGCTTTTGTCCACTCTGAACCTATTTCAATTAATTTGAACATTGGAAGGGAGAACAAATAATTGCTAATTTATCTACTTCTATTCTCTTTTATAATTTTAATTATTATTACTTCTCTTAGCTACTACAGCTTAGACTGAAAAATCAGCAACTTTCTGATTACATCACTAAGAAAAATACAGGCTTTTGTTCACAAGAACATAACATTAATCTGTATATCTGATTTATGGATACAAAGACTATAAACCTCTGGACAAGGAATGGTTTTGTCCTGACTGTGGTACAAGAAAGAGTCAAATCCTGAAAGTGAAGAGAAAGAAGAAACAGTGAACATGGAAAATCCCAGGTTTTTCTGCAAGAATCCCTGAATGTTCTGGATTGCATGGCAAAAACTTTCAAATTTAACTAGTAAGTGATGGAAACCATAAAAGGATTATTTTATATTTGGACAAGGAATTAAACATATTTCAAGTGAAATTATCTGAGATTTCTGAGTCTGCAAAACTCTACTAAAAATGTCACAAGAGCACATAATTACTTTCTCTCTTTCACATTTTTCTTACCAGAGTCTTCTGTTTCACTTATTGGCCCAAATTCACAGAAACCACCTATGTCCGTCAAATTATTCTGGTGCCTCTGTAAAGTCTGAAGGCTGTTTTGTGCTTGTCCTGGCATAGTTTATAACCACATGGATTACATGTTTTTCTTACTTTTTCTTTTCTTACATATAGAAGATGTCTAAGGATAGACAGCTGCAATTCAGCAGCTGGAGCCCATCCTACTAAATGTGATGGCTCTGCTCTGCTCCCCACCATCCCTCATATGAAGCATTCCAGTTGTGGTAAAGAATCAGCAGCCTAACTTGAGCAGATGTGGCAAAACAGCCTACAGAAATTTTACTAATTGTAATAAAAATTGGCTATTTTGTTCTGTGTTTTTGACCCAACTACGGATTTCCTTCTGTTGAATATGCCTTCCACTTGTCCCCACTCCACCAGCATTCCCTTCCTACATGCTGATGCTTCTTTTCTTTCAGCTCAGCCTTGCTTTGTTTTCCAAGCAGACTGTGTATGAACTTGACTGAGGGTTAGCAATAAACCTCCACAAGAAAAAAGTACAACCATTTACACTGTCCAAGGAGAAATGGCAAGTACAGCACTGGATTCACTGATGGGTCTTTCCTTCCTTTCTACCAGCACTGAAGGTTTGTGAGGCAGCAAAAGATTTTTGCCTAATTTCTCCTTAGGAAGCCAGCACTGGTATGTCAGACACTTTAAACTGCTTTCATATCAGAGAGGTTCAAAGCCAGAGAGGCTTTGGCATCTCAGGATTAAGACTGTTGTTAAACTGAACTCTAATTAGAAGTGTTCATCTCTCTCCAGTCAATGCAGAAGGAGCCTAAATGGGCTTGATCCTAACTTAACTGCATAAAGAAAAAAAAAAACACAAAGAAAAACGGAGAAATTTGGCCCTACACCTTCTGCTGGTTGCAACCACATTGATGGAGGTGACTTTCATCAGCTCCTTCTAATAGAGTGGTCCACAGCAGGCACTTTCCTAAATGTGCCTCTGCCTCTGGTAGAGGCAGCCAGCCCATGATAACCCTGTAACATTACAAGTTGTTATTTGCAAACTGCTAGAAGGAACATTTTCAGAACTGTTAAATCAGTCATGTTAATGTCTTGGGAAAAGAAATGGAAATCCCAGCAATGCCAGAGGAGGTGTGCACATGTCCGAGCAAGTGCTAAACAAGCAGTGGTAGGGCATCCATGGATGTACAGCTTTCAATACATGAAATAAATTAGGAGAAGGATTGGGTGCAGAACTCATCTATGAGAAAGCCCACCAAATTATTTCAAATTTTTAGACAAAACTGTCATAACAAGAATATGGAAGATGTGAGGGAGAAAAGAAAGACATCTTAAAAAAGAACTGAGAAAAGGTCTGTTCAGGCTTATAGAGCACAGAAAACTATTTAAATAGGAGGACAGCGTTTAAGCCACTGAGTTTGAGCTTGGGAAAAATATAACTTCGCTTTTCATATGCACATTTACTATAGCTTCTAGGAATGACTAGATCAATGACTTTAGAAAAATACATGCAAAGATTTTGCAAAAGATCAAGACACAGATGATACAATGGTTCAATTTTAGTATCTTGCTAACAGTTAAAACTTGATCACCTTAGGGTTTTGGGCTAACAGGAACTTAACTGCTTCCAACTTAAAAAGAAAAGCAAACAAAATCACAAGAAAACAAAAGCAAAAAGTTTTTAAAAAGTGAAAAGCAGGATAATTAGGCAGACATCAATATGCATCCATATCTAAATGCCACAGACTCCAATAACTGATACATTCAGAAAGATTCCTTTCTGAAATGCAGTGCACACGTGAGCTTGTGTATATGAATGCATGCACCAGCTGTATTTTCTTCCCTACTTACTTGCAGCAAATGTCTCAAAAGAGACAACACTGCATAACATTTTCTTCAGATGCCCACATGCAGAAAAGCAACAGAGGCCTAACAAATGATAGTAAAATTTAGCATTGCACATGGAAGATCAGTCCCATCAAGTGCTTCAAGAGAACTAAAACCAACCTCATCCCAAAGAAGCCCGAAACAAAACCACCTGATACCGCTGCCAAATCATAACCACTTCTTCCTCCCTTGCTAAGAAACACATCTGCAACCTTGGACTTTCTCTCTGACAGACTTCATACTTCTGCCATCTACTAATGACTGACATGCTTGATCTGTTAAAAAGATGGATTTTAACTTTTTTTAATAATGAGAAAAGTATTTTTCACCCCTCATTTCCAAAAACAGCTGGAGCAGTTTGGCATAAATGTTCAAAAAATATCTCAACTACTAAAGGACTGCCAAATTCCACTGAGAAAGGTAAAATGACTGGGAAAAAGAATCAGCCACTGAAAATCTTTTCTTAAAATGGAAACACTTGTGCAATTTCAACTCTCCATTGCAAGCCTTATTATGTCCTCTGAAATAAAGAATTCAAAAGCTCTCTTTCAAGTAGACACTTGGGTTATGGTTTGAAGGCCTCTTGATTTCAGTCTTATTTAAGAAAAATCAGAGAGGGTTATATTAATGAATACAGATCTTAAAAGCACCAGGTTCTTGTTTACCATAAAGAATTACCCATACCCTGCAATTTTCAACACACTTTACAAATAAATACAAACAACCTGTATTCCAGATAAGCTTTAAAACTGTTACTGATCTTCTTTTTTCTTTAGTCTATTTTCTGTTAAAATCTGTCCAAGAGATGCCACAGGCTCAGGATTAAGAAATAATAAAAAAAAATCAACAACTACACAAAAAAAATCCAATTCAATCCCCTTTCAACTTACAAAAATGTGCCTCATAGGGACCATAAAATCCATGTAATTACCTGCTGCAGGATCTGTAACTGCTTGACTGGTGATGCCAGATGGTGGTTCTTGAAGCTGGTATGTTGCATTTGTGGAGGGTGTTGTAGGGCTGGTGTTGCTGTTTGTCATGTAATGTGAAGGATATGGTGAGCTATTATAATACTGTGCATATTGGCCCTGGCCAAAACTGGGATAAGAGGGATATTCCTGCAAGACAAAAAAGCAACTGAATAGTCCATCAAAGTTTTGCTACTTTTTAGTATAAATTCCAAAATATGACTACAAACACATGTCAGACTTTGAGCACGTATGCTTCCTGGACTGGATGCTCTAGGACCTAAAACTGTGAGGCAGTAAAACAAAATCTAAATTGCACATAATTTAGTATGTCTTCTCATAGAAGTAGTTTATTAGACACCCTGCTGAAGATGTGTGAATAAGAACATCAACCTCAGACAATTAGTTCTAGTACTATAAGATGATAGATTGAAGAAAAACATTTATAAACTTTACTTTAACTTGAAAGGATGACAATTTCTTTCAACAAGCTATTTAAGGGCTACATTTTTTCAGTGGATGAGAATTCTAAGTTTGCCAAAGTTTGCTGAACTCCTATTTACAAATTTACCTGCTGTGAACTATTAAATCCAGTAGAATTTGTGAGTGAATTATTTCCTGCATATATTCCTGATGATGTTGTAAAACTGCTGCCTGAAAAGAAATGAAAAATTATGTGAATCACTAAAGCAAGTATTGTAAAATAACTTCTATCACACAATTATATCATAGCATTATAGCATATTTGTAATATTTCCCATATGTTGACCAATTCAGCTCTATAACATGTTAATACATAGAAAGTGATAGTTCATATGATTCATAGTTCTTACACTCTGTGTTTCATTATTGCAATAAAAAAACCCCTTGAAATTTAGACTGGAATTTTGGACCCACTTCAGCTCTGAATGAAAATTAGGCTATCGCACCCCTCTGAATAACACCCAGCATTGTGGAAGTAATGAGGGTTTCTTTACTTTTGTTTGTTTGTTTGGGTTTTTCTTGTTGAACAATAAGGGCAAGCCTTGTCCCAAGAGACACCATCTCCCCTCATAAAAGCCTGGTGTCTCTGTTTCTCCTCCCACCTTTGGGAACTGTGTCTTCTCCCCTGTCCAAGCCTCACACCTCGCAGGAGCAGCAAAAGTCATAACTCCCTGCTCCAAACAGCTCAGTCCAACTGCAAAGCCATTAGGACCTCACTAATCGATCAGAGACAGCCTTGGGCTGCAAACCTTTCCTCTTTTGACAGAGTGTACTGGGCATGACAAGAGAGAAAAAACTACCTCTCTGAAAAGGGAGATCCAAGATGGAATTTAGCCCAGAGACTGAATTACTGCCTTCATCTCCCTCCTCCAGCCACCAAAAATAGACAGATGGGGCTCTCGTTTAATACCCAACCTGAGAAGCTGTTCCACTAAAAGGGCAGCAACCCCCTTTCAGCTGTCTTGCCTTCACTGGTTATAACCCAGGAGTGACACAGCCACCAGCTGAGACATATGGATGCACAGGGTGAAGCTACATAAGCCACCACAAAGTCTGTAATGAGGCAACCTATTGAACTAATCCAGCAGGAGAGCACCAGTCAGAGCACGCTATTAATGTGCACAGGTTGTTCACAGCCTCCCTCACCACCAAAATCTGCCTCGGTGCAAAGATGTACAGAGACCTGGGAGCAAAACTGGCAGGTGAGCAAAGGAGACAAGGAGGGATGAAAATCAACAGGGAGTCAGGCACACAGATCCACCAATCGTCTGATGTACCTGACACAACTCAATTAACAACCAAATCCAAAAAGAGGTTACTCATTGGGAGAAGCAACTCCAAAGAGGACAGAATGCAGGCAGGGATCCATACTTACTGCAACCCCTGAAGGACATTTGTGAGCTACCTACTTTTCTTAAATAAAAAAAAAAAACAACAAGCCAATAGATATCGTAGCTATGAGAAGTCAGAAGAAAAAATATTTGTATTTTTTGACTGCAAAAGTTACTAAAAGCACATAAAAGTTAAGCCTCAAAGAAGTAGATAAGAAGTCAAACAGCAGTGGGAGTAAAGGATGAAACTTATTGTATGAAATTACTGTAAACATTTCTCTTCTACTAGTGCTTGTTGATAGATGCTACTAATCCTGTGAACTAAAATCAGATTACTTCAGCAGAAGAGTTGACATCCAAGTTTAGCAGATAGTACAGATAAACAATACTAATGAGAAAAACATGTTGTTTTAAACTTAATTTAATATTGGAAAACAGATGGGTTTTTTTATTGTTATAGGCACAAAAGCCAAAATACAGCTGAAAAATATTTTAAATTGCAAAACTTTGAAATTATATTTTATTTCTAATACTGCTCTGACTGGAAGAATATAAGTCACTGTGTCTCTTATTTCTGTAGGGTTTTTTGAGTGATGCAGTAATACGTTCAAACCCAGGTTTTAAAGGTGCACAGTTTGAGCCACTCTAAAAAGATATAAAAGGCCTCTCATAGTTATAAGTAGAAAAAACCCCAGACTTTGAGGAATACATTATCTTTCCTCAGAAAGTTTGGAAAATAATTTGCAAGAGCAAATGAGAAAAGTAATTACATGCCAGCCAGCATCTCTCCCTCTCAGACAAAGACACACACACACTAACACACAGATCTCTCTTTCATCTCATGGTCAGCACTGGCTTCTATGGAGGAGGGGTAAGGGTCTCCTAGACCGTAACAAACATGAAGCAGGTTTCTCAGAAACAGCTCTGTGGGCCACCCAGAACAACAGGCCTGAAGCTGTTTTTAAAATACTCATGATTTTGCAAATTGTTTTTTAAATATTCAGCCACAACACGGCATAGAGCCGCCATCCTGCCTTAGCTGAACAAACACAAAAATAAGAATCACTACAAAACATGAGATATTTACTGCCCTAAGCTGGCTGGCTACATAGCTTTAAAATGTGATAAAAGCTGTAAATTGCAGGTCAAAGGTCTATTTTGCAAAGAGCTCTGACCCACATTAAAGCTGGGAATCCCAGTCAGCATCGGAAGGCGGCTGGACCCTGCTGGGACTAGGGCGCGCTCCAGGTGCGGGGTGCGCCCTGTGCCACCGCAGGCACAGGATAAGGTCCTCCCCTGTGTATTGGCCACAGAAGCCCATTTGCTTTCCTAGCTCAGTCTCCTTGCCATGGGCTATGTCTATCATCAGGGTACAATGCATGTGGCAGAAGTTTAGTGCAGCTCTCTTGGGAAAGCCTTAGACGGCCAGATGGGCTATTTAAACTCAAGGTTTCTTCCGTTTGCTTACAGTGTTTAAAAATCCTTGGCAAACTCTCCCTTGTTGTCCTAGTAACTGCTTAGCCATCCAGCACAATATTTTTATACTGTATAATAATAACCAAATACCTTAACATTTACTTTTTTTACGGTTGAATTCCCAAACAAATGGGATAGTTATTCTCTATCATCACAGCCTTGGTAACTAAAACAATGCTAGTGCTCATCGCAGGTCTAGCACACTTCCAGTGGTAGGATACTGGGGTGGAGGGTAAAAGCCATGCTTTTTATCACAATCAAAGGAGACCCAAATAAGACATTTGCAAATGGAGTTCTTTCCTTGCTGTTTCCCCCAGCCCTTCTTCACTCCATTTATCCTCACTGTGCAATCCTTATAAATCTGCCAATATAGGAACAACAGCCCATTCCCACAGCCATTAGTCATGTAAGTGGTCTTTCAACATCTATGAAGCAACTTATATGAAAAACAGCTTAAGGAACACACTTGTTAAATAAAGTAAGGAGCGGGGGAGAGGGGAGTGGGGAGATGGGCGGCAGAACCGCCTGAGTTCTCTTCTCACCCTCTCCCCTATGCACACTCCCTTATTGAGATTATAAATTTGTGACAAACAAAAATCCAATTACCAGAATAAAGTTAGCAAGGAGTCACAGGCAGCAATTCTCCTTGTAATCTTCATAAGCTGCCAGCCTCTCCCCCCACTATTGTTCGGTGACTAATGACGCTGTAATTTTAGCAGGGCCAGGAAAAGCCCTGGGTTTAATTGGCTGCACACGCACCGCGAGGCAGCGTCTCTGCATTGCAGGGGGACATTCATCCCAGGGAGAGGAACCAGAATTAACTCCAAAGCTTTGGAGCGCGAGGTAACCCCAGTCAGGGAACACAAGCAGGACAACTGCAAGGCCGCTAGGAAATCCCCTTTGCCGCAGGCAAGAATGCCAGCAGGGCCCCGAGAGCGCTGTCATGTAACGCCGGGCTCTGGAGTAGGTTGTGGGATCCATTATCTCCATTTAGCAGCTCAGCAGCTGCACGCAGGAGATGAAGAACAGCTATTGCAAACTATGAGAAGGCTGAGGCTGCAGCCATATACTGCTAGAGGGAAAAGGGAGAATAAACTCATTTGGAGCACTCACTCTCTGGAGGCTTCTGCACAAACAACTGAACAGCAGCAGCACTAACCTCATCTTCTGTCATGAGAATCAATTTTGTCCTTAAATAATAGTTGAAATTATGAATAGGTTCTCCTTCCAAAATTAAATCAGGAAAGGAAACAAATGTTCCTGTTTACTTTTAACAGCTGTGCAATCAAAAGGAAGAATTAAGTCAATTTAGAGTTGTTTCAAATACAAAAGCTTACTTGATGAAAATATTACAAAGACATATATCCTCATGTATAGTATAAATACATACTGTCGAACATTTAACTGCAAGAAAGACCTGCAAGAAATAATCACATTCAGCAATGTGATTATTTTCTACTTAGCGACTAACAACTCCACCAGTCCTTTCATTTGAAATATTTGCCTTATTTCCATTTTTATGGTCTCTAACGTTTCTGTAGAAGACCAGTCTTTCCCTCACCCACACATTGTGCTATTTATGAGCACAACAGAAAGGACATACACACCACAGGGACCCTCCAAGTCTGACCTCTGGATCTTCTGCCCAAGCCAAACTGTTAGTGCTCCATTGACTTCCACAGGCAGGCAGACTTCAGCCCAAGCACAGCTCAGCTAGAGCACAACCCAGGCTAAGACCCTCCTACTCCCTAAGCCCTGCAGACAGTTCCATCATTAAATCAATGCTTCTGATCCTTTTCTTATTAGAGCTTCACAACTGGGTCATCTTTAACATATTTCTTTTTGCAGAGTATTTTAAGATCCTTGCCTCTCAAAGTATGCAGCTGAAATGCTTTCCAAGATCTTTACTGTTCCATCTCTTGACAACTGTCACCCTTTGCTGAGCTTGGCAATTCTGATCTTACACAAATTTTGCATATAGAAAAATAAAAAAAAAAAGGCAATTCTCTTTATGGCAGACCCTATGCAGTCTATTGACAGAGTCCTAGCTTTGCACTACTAATGCCAGCATTCCCATTACTTACAGCTTTCACTTAAAATTTTCCAAGCACTCTCTACATTATCCTATGCTGCTCCCTCTTCCCTCTCCTCTATTGAATGAGTTTCCCATAGACATCTGCAAAACTATTTCCCTGTCCTTCCTAAAATCCCTTTTTATTGACATCTCTCTGCTCGAGATCTTACAAAAAAAAAAAAAAAAAACGTTTAGAGGTGTTAGATAACCAGTATGGGGTGCCAACTCTTTATTATACATAAACAAGGTCAGCTTTATTGTTTCATTAGGCTCTTTTAGCCTGTGTGTATAATTTTAGCCTCAAACTTCTGTGGGGACTATATTTTTATTTGCCTGTAGAAGTTAACACAGCAGGATCTCAGTATATGTCTGTGGCATGAAGGCACTACTGCAATAGAAATTATCGGCAGCACAGACATGATTTTTCAATAACACTATTTCCTAGCGACCGTGAATTATCAGTTCCTTAAAAGCTGAAATGTTGATTCAGAAGTTCATTTTAGCTACTGCTGGCAAGTATTTTGAGCTCTCTCCTACACAGTGGTAGGATTTTTTTGCAGGTGGGTGTGGAGGTGGGTGCGGAGGTGTGTTTTTTGTCTGAGTTTTTTTGTGTAACTGCCTGCAGAAAACAAAGCCAGTAACCTTGTTTGGTTATATTTACTCTGATGAGGAGAAGATCATCACTATTCAGCATGTAGATGAAAATCCATGTGCCACTCTGGCCCTGTCCCTCTTTCTTGTCAGAGCACAACTATAAGTGAGCAATATTTCAGACGTCAGATGGTCACTTCTGCCCTATGGAGATACTCAACACCCAGTTCAAAAGGAGATTAAAAAAAATGCAACAAAAAACATCTCTCTTGTGTCTGAGCAAAGGACTGGATCAATATATCCCTAAAGCTGTGGAACAAAAGCAAAGTCTTATTTACTTAGTCTCTGAAAGCACTTCTGCCTCAAGACATTTCATGGACTCTTTACTTGGTGGCACACATTTTTGACTGAGCTTGAGAATATGCGAAGGTGCTAAACTTATAAAAAATGTGGTCCATTTCTGTGATTGATGACTTATTTCAACAATTCCAAAATCTGCAACACACCTGATATCTACTGCCAAATTCAGGGGTGAAAAGGCCTGTAGCAGATATCCCAAATCAGCTATTTCTGGTAAACAAAGATATTTTTAAAACATCCATAAGGTGGTGAGCAATCCAGAACCAGGCACACCCAGTGACTTCTCAATACAGAAGAGGGAAAAGGAACTGGGAGAACAAGGTGGAAAGACATTATGTAAACTAAACAGGCAAGTACAGCTAGAAAATATAATTGATAATAATAGCCTGCATATACAAAGACTTACAGCTTTTAAATAGACTTCAAAGAAACAGACTTCAATCATTACTTAGCTACCTCCACAGCTGCAGTAGGTATTTTTATCTTCTCCCTCCTCGAATATGCTCAGGTGTCAAATTATATTTGGCACTTCCTAAATTCATAATCCTGTCACGTTTTACAGGACTAGCTTTGTCTCATTCACTATTTGCTAAACTATTGCTATTCAGAGATACATTTTTTACTGTAATAACACTAGAACACTTCACTATTTAAAATTTAATGAAGCAAGGGATCTTCCAAACTGCTGAGAGCTGGCCTGTTGCTCTCTCAGCAAAGGCAATCATCATTTCATCTCCAACTGCAATAAAATCAGAGTTAAGTGCTCAAGCGAACATTCATTTTTATTCTAGGCATATAACAAAATAAGGAGGAAAAAACCCCACCATAGCATTAGCTGTATCTCATTAATGGTAAAATCAGTTTATACAGACCTTGCATCTGGTAGCTATAGGGAGCCTGTCCAGGTTGAGGTGTGCTAAAGCTGGCACCGTAGCTTAGAAATCCTGTCTGTCCAGGTGACTGCGACTGTGCCAATCCACCTTCTGTCTTGATGCCTGCCCACAATGCACCTAAATCAGTTAGTGACAGCAAATCTATTTGTTCATATTCAAACAGGGATGGAAAAGAAAATCACTTAATTAACAGCCATTTTTACATGTACCTACTATTGCCTGAGAGAACAAATATTGAGAGCATGCACAAATTAATAGGGTAAGGGCAGACTAAAAGTGCACTGAAAACTGAAGTTCACCAGGGAGAGGTTAAATTCAAAACTGTGTTTCCAATAACTGCAAAAGAAATTTATACATGAACAGGAAGTTGCATTATTCCTTTTTTCCTTTCCTGCCAGAGGCAAACTTTCCATATATTCATGACATTACACAGAGGTAGATTAGCAACTTTATATGAATTTAATGAAGCATAGCATAGCCAAGCTCTCCTGCCATCTACCCATTAACGACATAAATGAAAATTGCATTGTATATTATTCCTACATGAAAATTACATAGCTCCAAGAATGGTTTTTTTAAAAATTAGAAGAGGATAAAGAGAACTAGCAGTATTAAGTGCAATGATGATTTTTCAAAGGTAATTAAACACTAATTCAGTTCTTAACAAATAAGCACCTAAGAGACAGGAACCATTCCTGAAGCAATCTCCTGAACTGGGAAAAGCATAGCAGAGCCATTAATCTGCACTGGCAGAGAAATCCATTACACACCACATTACTATCTCATTTCTAAATTTAGTTATAAAATAGTCCAAAGTCTGATCAATGAATGACTTGCTGCCCAGTTTCAGTGATTCTTCCCTCAATTTGTAAGGCAATGAGCAAGCAAAATACTGAGGAAATGCACACAATTCAGCCTCTGTCTCTTAGTTTTAATTATAAGATTGTCCCAACGTGAACTACCATTTAAAAGTAATTATAGCCAAAGTAATGGAATAGTGATACAATATTCTTAAGTTTCACTGTGGCATTCAGTGATACCTCATTGTTCAGAAACCAACAATATTTTAACTGAATTAACTAAGTGTGAATTAGTAACATTCCTTTGCAAATTACTGTTAATCTAAGTCTATTTCCTGGTTGGATTTTTCTTTAGACAATATTCAACAATGTTTCAAGGTAGGAGCGAGCTCAGAAGTTACTGTGTTGGCAAAACTTCAATACCTCCCTATACACAAATGGCAGCGTATTTTCTACCATCCAAGTAATTATCTTTCAACTGTTGTCATTAATTAACCTTAATGCCTTCTGCCAGACCTTCTAACTGCCAAGCTGAACCTGTTTCCTTGTTTTTCCCTGATGCTTACTTGATTCTTCTGTTTCATGTTACAATTAAGCTGTTCGAATGACGAATCTTGCCACCTCATTTCCAAGGGGAAAGTCCTGCTACGGATGGTTTGGTATCAATAATCCCTATTTGTTGTCTGTTTAGGGACTTCTGAAGTGCTGATTAAATATGGAAAGGAGAAAGTTTAACTAAATCAGGCCTTACATTTCTAGTCTAAATTTCATTTAACAGCCTGATCCGTCTCTCCATCTCAGATGGAGCAGGAGGAGAAGGCCCAAAGCAGCAGTAGGAGGAGTGAAGACAACGTGGCACTGACATGCCCTTTTGCAAACCTCCATGTTATCAAGAGCCTTTCATCTCCTGGGACTTACTCTCACACTTGCTCTCATCCAGAAAGCCTTCACTCATCAACCTTGATGCTTTCTCCCAACTCTAATGTACTCAAGAAAGTGGGAAGGGACAGCGACAAAGGGGACTACCAGGATCTGGAAAGTAAAGAGGTTGGTAAGCAAAGCCTTTGCTAGATGCTGGTGCTGGAGCAGGCAGGAGGAAAGAGCTTCAGGAAATTCTCCAGCCTCCTCAGGGGCTTTGCAGATGAAGCAGAGCCAGGAGCCCCAGGGCAGCAGCTGTCAATGGCATTCCCCTCCACCCCCCTTCCTGCCTGCATGGCTGCATGGCTGTGGAGGTGGGGAACTGGAAAAATGAAGAGGATAGAGGTACAACTGAGACAGCACCTTCCCAAACTCCACTCTAGGGAGAAAACCTGAGGCAGGCTGATACAGGAACTCAAGAATACTCTTCCAGCAGACCCAGAGTAAAGAAAAAAAAAGAAAGAGGCCTCAACTCAGTTTTTCCTTTCACATAGGCATAAGTCTTTTCACTCTATACTGCTGTAAGATTTCTGCCTGGATGAAAGAAAGGCAAGACAGAGGGTACATGGGGTCTAAACTGCAGATCAAAGAGTAGGATTTTGGCTCTAAGCAAGGCTTCAGTTCTTGCCTATTGCAAATGAGTGTCCTAATGCTCCCCAGTTTCATTTGGGAGCATAGATTATATGTCATGCTTTAAATATGCAAAAATATATGTTAAGTCCCAAAACTTTTTTAATAGTTATTTGTTTTTAAATATTACTCCTATAAAATACATCAGCAATGAGCGCCTTAGCACCAGCCACAAGACACAAATCTGAAAAGAACAAAACATGTAAAAATTCTCTTGGCTCAGCAGCTGAGGATTTCAGTGGTCAAAAGTAGCTCTGCAATGTAAAACATTGCAAATTTATCTGAAGTCCTAGGCATGGGGGATGGACTAGGCAAAAAACCAAACCAAAACAACAGAGCAGGCAAGCATGTTAACCCCCACAAGCAGTTGCCAAGTAAAGCAACTCTCAATTACAGCTCCGACGACAGTGAGACAGCTAAACTCAAGTAGTGAAATCAAGGCCTGGCTGAAGTCAGTGGGAATTTTAGAGTTGACTTCAGTGAGGTCAGTATTTAATCCAGAGGAACCAAGCAAAAAACAAAAAAGGCACTGTTTGGGCTGCCCAAACCTAACAGTCAGCCAAGTATGAACACGAGGTGTCCGCAGGAGAAACAGGTCAACAAAAGCAGGGTGGGGAAAAGGGTTGTCTGTTATCATCCCTCCTGATCCAGATGGAATTAGCAGACAAGCTCTCACCAGCAAAAGGAGCTCTTGTGTGTGTGTGCCCAAGACTCCCCATCTCATAGTGTAAGTTTGAAATATGTGCATTTGAACTGAAACTGAAACATTCAATTTACACTTAGAAACCTATTTTAAAGTAAGGGGGAAATAATCATGTATTTCTTTTACCTAGTGTTCATCATAATCTGCCATAGGATATACTTGAGACCCAGTGGATTTTCAACTTGCAGACTTCAAGATGAGAGATTCACCAGTTTTGCACTTAAAACTTTTAACAATTTTAACGTGAACAGCTTGTATGGTAAGTTCTGTCCTTTTGGTATAAAACTTACATTATCTGAATGTATTTTTACAAAATACATTTACTCAAAGCATGTGGATTGTATATTTTTAATATATTCCCCCAGAGGAATATAAGACTTATTTTCTAATAATGCGTCCTTGCTGCTGCATTGCTATGTGGTCTGCCAGCAGACAGTCTGGCAGGAAAACGGTCTCACCCATGGCAGCTTGTTTTTAAATTAAATTTTTTGGGAAATATTTGCTACTTAGTACTGTCACCTTCATCAGGCAGACAGAGCTTTAGTGGCAATTTACCTCAATTTTCACCTCCAGGGAGTTTTAAAACATTGGAAAGTGAGACTTTTTTTTTGATGGAGGCATTTTTGAATCCGTTTTTTTGCCTGCTGAAAATCACAGCCTCGCACATTCATCTGTGTTCTAGTAATCTGTATCAGCTGAAATTCAGACTTTTACATCCTCATGTAATCTCATGCACTGCTGGGGAGCAGAGTCCTGAGCAAGTCACCAGGAGCTGGGCCTGTGCCATGGAAGCCCCAAGATCTCTTTTCCCATTTCACTGCTGTATTTTTGATGTCACCAACAAAAAGCTAATGAACCTCTCCTCCTGATCCCAAAACGGGTTCATCATCTTGAGTACCTTTTTAGCTCTTTAATACATAAACTAAGCAGCACTCATTTCAGGTGGGAAAATGAACACAAAGTTGTCCACAAGAAATGCTCTGGGGCACAGCTGTCCCACTAAGAACTACCCTAAGGGTCACACAGGCTTGATCTAAGGAACGTTTACCTCAGGAAGAAAACAGCACGGCCGTGATTTCTTACCATAGGAAGGGATTCCGTAGGGTTGGCCGGGCTGGGGGTAAGTGGCATAGGCTGTAGCTTGCTGCATTCCCGTTGTAAACTGTGTCTGCCCATACGCAGCCATCGTTTGTGAAGACGGGGTGGGAAGAATATGAGGGTAGGGTCTGCTATTGATTGCAAGTGACAGAAAATAGGACAGACACTGCATTAGACAGACATGTGTGTACTTATTTTTAGCCTTATTCTAATCCTGCTGCTTCATTAACACATAATCATAGGCTGTGCTAGAAACTTTAACAGACAAAACAATAAGAAATCGATAATAAAAGAATAAGTGAAATAAGAACTTAACAAATATTTTTCAAATACATTCTTAGCATTTAAAAAAAATATTTTTTTTCCCCTAGAAGCTGCTGCGGTTTAAATGATGGCTTAACAGATGGACTCAATTATTATTTTAAATGAGGTTAAAATCTGCCTATTCCAGTTATTATTATTACTACTACTATTATTATTTTAAAAAGATATCATACTTGGAAGGGTAAATCTGTGGTGGGGAGAACTGGTGTGTTTGTCTTGGGCTGAAACCACTGCTTCCAATTGCTGCACCAAGGAGAAAAGAAAGCATACAGAAGTGTAAATACACACACCAAAGATAAATATTATTTTTCCTAATAGAATTCCAGAGTATTAACAAGATTTTAATTAAATTCAAATATCATTGATACCTTAGATAGAAAACAATATTTTATGACGAACTATACAGGAACGCTTAACATTAAAACCTTGATTGCAAATCTCAAATACTAAATTGCCCCTTTGTACAATTCTTGAGCCATAGTTTATTCTTTGGTTGCACACAGGCAACATTTTCAATGCAAACAGCCTATTTCCTAATGGAAACATTTCCCTTCATATTTTCAAAGGATTGTTGATATCTCAAGTGCAACATTTTATTAACTTTTAGAATTTTTAAGACCTACATTTTATGAAGGAGCCTTATGCGCGCCTCGATTGAAAACATATGGCCCTCTTCAGAGCACGCGCCTCTTTTAAAAAAAAAAAATTCCTAATACAGACTATGTATTCCCTTATTACACTTCTATTTTCTCCCACCTTATCTGCTGTCTAAAATGCTTTCAGCCCTTCAAATCAGCATTGCATAAGGATGTCTGAGGTGCAGATGCTGCTAGTGAAAGAGGTGAGCGGAGGAGGCTGCTCCAGCAGCGCTGCAGACACGGAGCCTCCCACCAGCACAGCTCATCTCTGCCAGCATCTCCGGGTGCTGCTCAGAGCGTGGCCTCCCCTGCCTGGGGCAATACTTCTGGGAGCCCTTCCCTCTCTGCTTACTGTCTGGGTGTCACTTGTCCCCTAGGTCCTAAGGTGGGCTTGGGAACCTTTGCCAGGAAAGGGTCAGCAGCAGGTTATGAGACTACTGTAAAATCAGACAGCCCGAGAAACAACAGGCCTTATCGCTAAGTGCCTGGAAATAAACAAGGCACGCGTAATTACCCCTCGCCAGCTACCCCCTTCCTGGCCAGCTACAGGGAAAATCCATCATCTTTACACTCTGGGAGGGAGTGTAAAGCAGGGAGCCTCTTTCTGTGCCTTCTACACCCGATAATTTTTCTTTTCTGCGGCCTGTGGGGCTGCAGACATGCCAAATGTTACAGTCCAACCTTTATTCAGATCACCACAGATGTTTGTAGCTACTATTAGGTACACACCATATATTTTTCTTTCAGATAATTAAAATACCTTAGAAACCTTTCTTTGGGCTTTCAGGCTTGATGCTTTCATACTCAACAGCCTGTGCAGAAAATGGAGGCTGTGATAAGACCAGGAAAGGGCTGGCTACCAGGAGTCTGATTGGTTGTGAGATGTCAAATTTTGCTACTATGGAAATGTAATCCCACAATATATTATTAGATCCTTTTCTGGTTTGATTTGTACCATAAAATCAATGTGCTAGAAATACCCCAGTTAGTCCATAGGTGTGTAAAACTTAGCAGACACCTTAGGTTGTTCTCACAGTGTTTGTATCCTGTATGTCAGAAGCTAAGATGCATTTGGCTTCCTCTAAGAAAAGAAGCCTGACAAAAGAATGAATACTTTGGTAATAATAAATTATAACAAGTGAGGTAGACCTACCCCTCAATCAGAATAATAATCACAGAGGCATGCATGTGACTCACAGAAAACAAAAAAGTAATTACTCTGGGCCAGAATACTACCTAATGAGAATCCCACCAAAGACACCAATGGACATTAATAAGCCTGATACTGTAATTCTCCTTACTTGGGGAAAACTCCTGTTGACTTAGACTTAAATGAACAGAAATAGGCATAAGATAGAAAGTATAAAAGGCTTTTTAAGAGAGGTGCACAGGTTTAGACCATATGGGATAAGAAAATAACAGATGAAAAAAATGCTGAGCTTAAAACTTTGGTTCATTCCTTACCTGATCCTGAGAAATTGTCTAAAGACACGTCTGTGGTAGTAGTAGTAGCGATCTCACTGCTGTTCATTGGTTCTGTTTTAACTATAGAAATATAAACAGAAGATATCCTATATGCTCCTAATATTCTTGCAGGCGCATGCACACACATTCACTACAAACACAAACTCAGTAAAGCAAAAATCTGCCAAAAATGTTCTAAATCACGGCTATCGATATTTTGCATTGTGCGTATTTGTGTATACAAACAGTGCAAAATACTGGCAGCTATGATTTACACATAAATATAAGATGATCAAGAGGGTTATTCCTGTCCCCAAGGAATAAGAGCCACTGTAACAAACCAGAAGTCCCCATGCAACTCTCTGCACCTGTCCTGATTCCTCTTAATCCTGCAGACCGAACAATAAGGATCCACATTTAGATCAGCTCACACAGCATTTACAGGCTTGAAAGACAGCAAATTGAATAAGACAAAAGAGGAAATAATTTTTAAATGGTTTTTGCTGAGGGCTGTTCAAATTTTGTTTCCAATTAAATAATTTTTCAGAGGAAAATTAAGAATTTGTGATGAAGTAAAACACTTTTCTTGTGGTGGATTTCTCCTCTCAAAATGAAAACCAACTTTATACTTAACAACCCTGAATAAAAAAAGAGGACACAGTCCTCACCAAATACTTCAAAAAATGATTTTACATTTTATCCCTCTGCACCTACAACACAATACGGCTGTCTGACAGTAAAAAAGAAAGAAACCAAAAGATTATTGCTTGGCTCATGCTGATTCATAATTAATAATCAATTAATGACTTTTAATAAAACATAAAGAAACAATTTCCCTTTCTGTCAGTCCAATGCAAAGTCTGTAATGTTAAGATCAGGACAGTATCCTGATCCAAAGAGCAAGGATGGGGCTGACTTGGCATGGATGCAAACCAGGCACCAATAGCTACTCCCTATAGAGTTTGTCTACACAAGTGTGGTCAGCAATTACAACCATCACTAGCAGAAACCTTTGGTACCAAGTTTGGAAAGGGTGAGGCAGAGGAACTTCCCTCTTTTCACAAAAGACCTTTCCTTTCATTGCCAAACCACATTCTTATTTCTGCATGCCTATTTCCTTCACCAACCCTCCTCCATGGGATTTGTGAGAAATCTCTCAAAATTTTACTAATCATCCATTATTTTCTTTTGACACTCATGCGGGATTTTTGTCTGCTAACTTGGGAGGTTTTGAGCTCAGCTGCACACAAAACTCTGCTGTGTCTGCATTAACAAGCAGTGCAGGCCATTTAGGAAAGTTTCATGAAGTAAAATGTTTGGGGCAGAGGGCCCAGTGTCCAGAGGTTGGGTATTTTTGAGAGCAGTTATTCAGCTGGAGAACATTAGCTGCACTTCTGCAAAGCAGCTTTTTTGAAACAAGTTAAGTCCAAGGGACTCCCTAAGGGGAATTAATGTGGTAAGAAAAGGTGGCCATGAGTTTTACTCCAAAAATGCACTCGTGATTTGAACCATAACTCTAATACAAAGGTATTTCTTAAAAACACAGCATGTAAGCTATTCACCATCCATTTAATGACTAAATACTGAACGTCTAACACACAGATAAAATGAAACATTTATTGCAGAGTATTTTTTTAAACAGACTTTTACAGCATGTTCTACAGTTTGTCAATCTGATATGAAAAATTATAGGATCTACGCTATCTTCTGCTTTTTCTTAAAAGGTTAACACAGCTACATTTTACAGTCAGACTCATACTTCTCTCATAGACTACTCCAAGTTTCCCCAGAATTTGCAAGTCTTCTGAACCTAATTTCCACAATGCAATTGTACTTTGGGAACAATAATGAAAGATGTTTTACTCTATAGCTGGTATCTGTGGTGAGGGAAAAGAAGATTAACCTAACCTGGGGTAAAGGGTGGAAGTTTTCAGTATGTACTTTCTCCAAACTCTTCC
This sequence comes from Dicaeum eximium, assembly GCA_013396995.1. NCBI lineage: Eukaryota > Metazoa > Chordata > Aves > Passeriformes > Dicaeidae > Dicaeum > Dicaeum eximium. The sequence continues at coordinate 500,622 of VWZP01003416.1, forward strand.
TCTTCTCTATTGGAGAAACAACATTCCATATTCTTCAATTCTGGATCACTGCAAATTAGCAGTCTGAGGACTATACTGAACTGCCCCAAGCAATATAGAGAAGTAAAGTGTCAGTTGTTCTAGATAAAAAGCAGCCCTTCTGAAAAGGACTTTGATTTCTGGTGGATGAGAAGTTAGGTGAAAGCTGGAAATGTCCATTTGCAGCCCAGAAAGCCCAACTGCATCTGGGGCTGCAGCAAAAGCAGCGTGGCCAGCAGGGCAAGGGAGGGGATTCTGCCCCCTGCTCTGCTCTCTGAGACACTACCAAGAGTCCTGCATCCAGCACAGGAGGGACATGGACCTGTTGGAACAAGTCCAGGGGAAGGACACCAAGATGATCAGAGGGGTGGAGCACCTCCCCTGCAAGAAAGGCTAAGAGATTTGGGACAATTGAGCCTAGAAGAAGTTTTGGGGTGATCTAATTGTGGCCTTCCAGTACCTGAAGGGAGCCCATGAGAAAAATGGAGAAGGACCTTTCACAAGAACATGGGGTTTCAGGATAAGGGAGAATGGATCCCAAGGGAAAGATAGTAGGTTTAGATTAGACATCAGGAAGAAATCCTTTACTATGAGCATGGTGAGGCACAGGAACAGGTTGCCCAGAGGAGCTGTGGCTACCCCATCATTTGAAATGTTCAAGGACAGGTTGGATGAGCCTCTGAGTACCTATTTGGATCCTTGTTTAAGATACCATTTTCAGAAAAACATCATCAAAACATAATTTTTACTTCTTTTACTAATGAGCAATACTTCCCTGCAACATAGTTTAAAACTGAATGCTGTTTACTACACATGCTACTTTTGAAGATAGAGGAAAACATACAAAATACAATGCAGTGCCATCTTCATGGGAAGGAATTCTAGTTGCTGACTGAGGTGCTCACCAATTTTTCATAAAAACTTTGTTTTCTCTCTCAGCTGTTCTATCTCCTGAATATAAAAAAAACAAGGTACAAGAAAGGATGTTCCCATTATTCCTGGATTCCTGGATCTGGATAGCCTTTACTTGGGTGATAATAAATATGTCCTAGAATGCTGTTTTTAGAAAAATCACAACCTTAATGAACCTTTGTGTCACAGATAGTTGGGAATTTAATAAAGATGAATAGGTGCTGAAAAACTCTCCATTCCCCAAGCACTTCAATCAAAATGTCTGAAAATTACTGCTTATTTTCTTCTACCAGCCTAAGCACATTTAAGAGGATGAAATCTTGTTAAACAAAGAAATAAACTGAGAAGAATAACCATAGGTTTACCTGTTGGAAATATTTACATATACTCCTACTGCAAAGGAAGGTCTCTTGTTTGTCCAAGGCAAAACTGACCTGCAATGGAGCATGTTTCACCCCGGAATCCCGGAGAAAGAGAACTGCAAAGGGACTGCCTAAGAGTAAGTCTATCCCAGCAGCACATGAATCATCCATATCTGTGATGAGAGACATATGGAGCTGTCCAAGGAAGCCAGGCTTTGGACAGGCACAGCTCTGGCCCTGCCACGTGCTGCTTATGTGTGCTCTGGATTTCAGCTCTTCACATTTTCCATGACAATTAACATTTCTGCCACATGTCCTAAGCTTTCACAAGATGACACTGGGAAATGAATGGGAATATTGCCACATCTAGACAACACACATTGCAAGCTTGCCAGTAACAGCCAACACCACGCTCAGCTGTGGCAGAGACTGTGGAAAGTGACACAGGAAAGTTCCCATTTCTGCTGCTCCTTTATCAAAACTGACCTTTACAGAGGTGCAGAATCATCAGACTTGAATTCTAGAGACAGACTCTGATTTAGCAATGTACTACTAAGTTTTAGTGCCACCCAAACCACTCAAGTAATAGATTATCAATAAGAAGTTCAAGAAACAGATTAATGTCTTAATCTGTTGCAAAAAGTCAGTGTTTATTTAGAACTAGTGATTTAGATTTGGTTTATATATTGAGCTTAAGAAACAATGTCAGCAAAGAGATTTTTCCCCCTTATTTTTTATTTCTAGTCATTTGTGAGATTCTAGAAAGAATTAAAAAGAAACTTTAAGAAAACACACAGAACAGTAGAAAAAATAGGAGTAGCAGATAATAGCAAAAATGCTAAGTTGGAGAAAAAAAAATCAGAGATATCACAAGTGCTATCTAATGTTATATAGATTATTAAGATTTTTTCTTCTAAAGGAACTCAGAGACTGCAAGTGCAATGTGCCCTGTTTTGTCAGCTGTATAGCAAAAGGTGGTTAAAAAACTACTTACATGGCAGTTTCTGAACTCTATTGAGAGAGAGAACTTCAGACCAGAACCCACAAGTTCGTGTGGTTCATTGGCCAAGTAACAACTTTCTGAGTTCACAGCTTGTCATGCAGTTCCTGGTATATATCTCAGTAAAGAGTGTTACAAGGAATGGGATGCTGGCTATTTTAAATATGGATTTTGAGACCTAATATTTGGCTACTCCTAACACAGAAATTGTAGGGATACATCATAAAGGTTTGCACCTTCCAGCATGCAAAAAGTAAGGTTTTAAAATATCTTTTAAAATTTGCTTTTATTACATTAAATACATATAAGGCTTGTTCTACTGAACTCATCTTTGTTAACAGCTATGCCACATACATTAAATCAGAACAGAAATACTGCAAACATGCCTGACATTAAATTGGTTTTAATTTTGCAGTTTTAAGATTGAATTAACACTATGATGTTATATTCTTTGTATTTTACAAAAAAAGTGGGCAAAAAGGAATTATTCTTGGCTGACAGCTCTCAGTGTTCATGGGCTACAAGAGACTCAAAGTAAGTGTGGTGGTTAGTTTGTTTCTAGATATACATAAAACCACAATCTCTTGCCCTATTTTGGCTGGTCTCATCTTCAAATAATAGTAGTAACTAAACATCATGTAAATCTTGATTAAGTACTTTATGTATAATCAATTGCTGTTCCCACACTGTTTTGCTTGACACCATCCTGTTCTTGTACTCACTATAGAAGCCCAAAGTTTACCTGAAAACATAAAGATAATTTTTACTAACAAGAAGACAAAAATTCTACCTTGAACCTCTAAGCTGATGATATTTTCCATTATTTTATTCAAACAGTCCTCTGTTTGTAGTGAAGAATCTTGCAATTATAAAAATACTAATTTTACTAATTCCTATCCAGGATATTATTGTCTCTTTCTATCACAGATTATCAAATCATCAGCTTCTGACCATGAAGCCTGATAAATTTACTTGTTACAGCTTCTCAAAGCAGAGAACTCTTTCTGAATCTCATTGTCTGGAAACTACCAGAAGGTAATTTCCAGCCTAAATTTTTGTATGGTTTTCAAAGAAAGTCCCTGCTCAAAGCAGCACATTCTAGTTCAAGCCCAGACTGTTCCCTGCTTTCCCCTCCTCTGATATGAGAGGCTTGAAAACTTCTCCAGTATTTGGGCTGTGGCTAACACTTAGGTTTACCACATACACTCCCATGACCCTCATCTTCTTCTTATGCATTTCAGGTGAAAGGGCTCTAACAGCCTCGTACCTCCTCATCTAGCAGTAAAAACCTTAAATTTACAAAGAAATGGTGTCATTGCTACAGTGCAAAATCAGAAAGAAAATTCAAAAACATGTGGTTTGAGACAAGGGTGGACAGTATTTGTAGCTGCTTAGCAAGATTCAGCTTGGATATTTATCTGACAAGTACACTCATGGGTTAAAATTCACTGCAGCTGGGAGATAAGTCAAACTAAGGTTCTTATCCCTTCACACTCACGTGTCCAATTATACCAAACGTTTGTATCTCTCCTCTGCAAATGGAGGCAGCATATATCCAAAACCAACCCTTCTAGAAGTGCCATGGACTATTCTATTTCCTTTTTTTCTTTTCTTCTTTTCAGTTGCGAATCTGTCCATGCACAAGTTTAACAATTTGCAGTGTTCACGAACAGTATTCATATTCCTAAACCAAAGCCAGACAAAATGACCACAAAACATCACAGGCCATTAAGGACAAAGAAGGTTGTCCTCACTACCTTCTTCTGGGGACATGGAGATCTTCAAGGGAACAAGAGAGCAGCATGGAGAAGTCAAGCCTGCTCTGCCATTTAGGTGTACAAGACTATCTCATGAAGACGGAACATAATGACAAAGCAGGTGGGACTTCTCATAAATGGGAAATAATATTCTCTACATTTGGCCAGCATCTGAACTCCAGGACTGACAGACTTAAAGCCAAATTCACCTGGAAAAACAGCAATAATGCTAGCTTCCATTCTCCTCCAGCAGCAGCAAATTTCCTAGCTTGTTTCATCAAATGTGGTGACACAGGTACTTTACTCACTGACCAGGGGTCAAATGACATGGCTAACCCCAAAGTATAACCAAGTTTCATGCCCTTTTATCTACTTGGGACAAGCAAAATCCATCAGAGGATTATAAGATGCAAATGCAAATGTTAAATCATCAAGCCACAAGTCTGAACTTGATAAGGCTCTTCAAATACTACCCTACTAAGGTGTTTATTAAGATCTATTAAAATCTTTGACTAAGAGGTTGTACTTCTGTTCCTTCTGCAGGTGCACTGTGGGGCTGGATTTCCTTCTGTATTACTGCCCAGGCATGTGACAAATGACACTTCCTATGACATTTTTGTATGGAATCACACAATGGTACACACACGCATAACAGGCTGGTCCCACTGGAAAGACATCAACCCTAAAACAATGTGTTGTGGCTGGTTTTCAATAAGGAAGTGGACATCCTCACAGGTCCTTGAAACCCCACAGCCTGTGCACGTGGAGCTCTGGGGCCCTGAGGCACACTCAGAGGGTGCTCTCACACTACTATACTTCATCCACAGTCTGAAACAGAATGTGCTGTGAACACCTATATGAGAAGCTTTCAAAAATAAATGATATTAAAATAATGGTGCTTCTAAGATTTTCTTTTTTTTTTTTTAAGTAATTTGTCATTTGGAGTATTTTGTTTACCTCAAATGCCTGTGGGAACCAGTATTGCTATTAACTTAGCACTTAAATTAGGTCCCTTCTTTCTGGAAAAATGTACAGAGGAAAATGAAATAGAGACTATTTCAAAAATGGATGCACATACCTACAGAAAAGCTAGTAAGTAAATAAATATTTATTAGCCAGTTTACTCCCCAAGACCTTGCAACAGGAGTTGCTTGACTGAGTCAGCAGAGAAGTGGACAAGTAATTTCACTGGCCAAGTGCCTATGAAAGAGGAATAATAGAGCATTGTGCTACATGTGCTCAGGACAGAAAGACTCTTGGTGAAGCAGGAGAATAAAAGCACAGGTAAGACAAAGAGTCTGGAAGGAAGCAAGGAAAAAAAGGTGAAGAGCAGGGAAGAAAGGATAGTCTCCAAGTCAGCCCCTTCACATAAATCAGCTGTATCTGATTTTTATCCTCCAGAAATGACATCAGGTGGAAGATCCTTACTAGCCTCTACAGACCCCCAGCTTGCTTTTGGGAGCCCAGGACCTCTGCAGTTTTTGCCTCTGGCCAAACAACAGTCCTCCAGCACTCTTCTGGGATGAGTAAAGAAGTCAGCACCCACAGCTCTTGATGCTAATACCCATTTTAGGGTATTAGAAAGGCAAATACTACATCTACCTTCAGTATGCTATTAATTCAGGATGTATAAATACGAAGGTATCAATTGCAAGTTTCATACCATCAAGCTCCATATTGCAAACACAAGTATAGAAATTTCAGCATACAGGATTAGCAGGAACTCCAGAAATTAATAATTAAAAGGTACCAGAATCCAACCAGAATCACCAAAGAAGCATCATTTTGTCTGATTATCATCACCTGGCATAACTTTGCACCCCAAAGCACACAAAAATAAGAAAAATGTAAAAAAATAGGAATAAATTAAAAATTATTCACTGCCAATGTAAATTGCTTAATTGCAATACTGAAAGACTATTTTGAGTGCTACAAAGTATTGCTAAAATTTAAAGAAATATAATTTATATAAATATAATTTAGTTGGAGAAATCTACATCACATGCCATAACAACAACCAGCTCTACCGTCTCTATAGATTGTAACATCTTACTCCTCCATTACTTTAGGAAATACTGAAAACAATTTTTTCTCCATTCTGTAATACTGCAACTTGACAGCAAACATACCACACAGTGCTGCCTTTTGAAACCCTGAAGATGGATTTATGTTCACCAGACTTAAAACAACCTTTTTAATGGCCACAAATCAGATAGTCTCGTAGTGGAGAGCTTTGACTGCCTTTGTGTCAGATCTCATTCTCATGTTGCAGCAGGTACTTAAAGAGTGAGAATCATTTTTTTCCAAAGGATTTTTGAAGTACAACTCCCTTTGAAGCCTCCCTTCCTATGTATCTTTGAAAATCTGATCTTCAATTTGTTATCCATTTTCCTTTCCCACTTGATATGACAATGCCTTCCCTCCTTCCTTCTTGAGCACTCAAATAAAAGGGCAGCAGCAGGCCTGTACTGCTTAAATGAATGAAGAGTAGTTGCTCAGAAAATAACAGCTCCTTCTCTCAGTCCTCATCTATTCTTTTCCATTTCAGTTGCATAAAACATCATCATGATGGGCCACAGGCTTCTGTTTCTCACTCTATGCCATCCATCAGATTTGATTTACATCCTTAAGATAAAAGTAAAGATCACCGTAGGCAGAAACTGGATGCAGTTGTCTGCCATGGAAAACAGATTTCCTACTCCTTTCAAGTTTACTGATTACTCACGGCCTTTCCCCTCTAAAGGGTATCTACCAAAGTGGGCACTGTGTTGGAATAGCCACCAGCTGCCTGATAAAACTTAATGAATGGCAATTTTATGAGCTTCTGTTGTTATTGTTCCTTTAACTCCCTCAGTATCAACCCACCATGGCAATTCACTGACAAAGGAAGATTAGAGATAAGGCAAAACTATGAACATTTTGATCCCTACTCCAATAATTTTTTTTAAGAGATTTTCTTAGGCAAGTTATACAGGGCCATAATTTTTATGGTGTCCAGCACCTGCTCTTTTCTACATTAGAGGGTATATTATGGAAATACACTTAAAGAGAACATGAAAACCTCAAATACTGTAGTATTTATATAATCAGCATCACCTTGGCATATTAGACCTGATTTTTCTGAGTGCCTTTAGCCAGACATTTTAGTCCTCTGTATTTGATCCTGGGAAATTTCTGTCTGGTCAAGGTCTGTAATTTCCTTGTTACTTCCCCATCAGTGAAGACCATGCTGCCTGGCCAAGAGAAGAATTTTGCTCTCTCAAAGTGAAATTAAGCACACAAAGAGTTATTATATATAAGCTGCATGTAGAGATTAAATTCAGACTCAATTGCACGACTAAATCCCCATTCACTGCTTTGAAAACTTTCAGCTAAGTGTGAAGCTAAAAATATTAGCTAACAAAATGAGCTATCTTCCAGCCACATCCTCTTGCAGAAAAACATCAATAGAAGACAAGTCTGAAAATGTGCCTTAGAGGAATTAATGAACATTTGTTTGAAATGCAGCCATTTCACTTTGGGACAGGTATTTTTTCTCCTTCTGCTTTTTTCTTCCCCTCCCCTCATCTAGTGAACATATCCTGTGCTTCAGGGTATGGAAACCTGTCAAAACCACACCCACAGTCAAATGAAATTTAACATATCTTTACAAGATATTTATAACATGCAAATACCTAGAGGCCCTGCTTCTCGGTCGCATGATGATCTGTTTTGCTAGAGAAGGAGAGCTCTTTCACTTTAGTGAGAATGTCTCCATGGTAGGCTAGAAGCTGGTTTCACATGTTAAATTTGGCATGTGAAGATTCAGCAACCCATATCTCCACTCCACATGCAACAAACAAGCCAACCACATTGCAGCATCTAGAAAGAGGTGTTCAGCGAGCCCTTACAACTGCATCCTTACAATCAGCTACTTGTGTCTCAGCAGGATTCTGCTTCAAGAATCCCAGAAAAAATAATTTTACTTCACCCTTCATTAAAAAAAAAAATAGGAAACATTTGCTTCATTCACTCCACTCTTTCTTAAGACTCTTTAGCAGCACAAGGAGCCTAACAAAACATTTTCTCAAGATAAAACAGATTAGCAGAAAAAATTCCACCTTCAGATTCTTAGGCATCTGCTTCACTTACAAATTTTGTCTCTTGGCACACATCTCATTCAGAAATAAATGATTCTGCTAGTTTCTTTGAAAAACTTTTCCTTCTTTGTCACTTAAGAGCAATCAGAGACAGGAATTTTCAAATTAGAGAGCTTAGAGCCAAGCACAAGCTATCTCTCGGGACACTTTTGGAGCAACATCGGAAACCGCATGCTGAGTGCCCACGCCTGCTGCGCCCACTGCAGCACCCAAACCTGCGGGGCTCTGTGTGCTAGGGCTGAGCAACCAGTCTGCAGTGCTGAGCAGGGTCATGTCACCTGAGGGAAAAGGGCAAACAAAACAAAACTGTTTGGCTTCATCTCAGGAGGCAAACACGTACTGCAGGTTAGAGCTTTCTGGGTAGAATTCACTCCCAATTCTTTTAAACTGGAAAGTTCTAGCGTCAGATAAATAAGTTACCATGGTTTAATTGACTTTGTTCAATAAACTCTGATACCTACCTAGAAGTTGAGATATTATTTCCAAAATTATTTTCTACCTGAGCTCAGTGCATTAATAGATAGATACAATATGTATCTTGTTTCCTGACAAAGTAATATTAAGCATTTCTCAGAGTGTATGCACATAGCGCTACATGTCAAACAAAAAGTCAAGTCAGATGATGAACATCTTTCAGTGTTTCAAGCAACACCCCCTATTTTTTTTTTTTTGCTGCAAAAGAACCTTCAAGTTATACAGAAGGTAGAAAAGCTCATGAAGTTTACAACAAAGGCTTCTGCGAGCTGGGGGAATTTTAATTTGAAAGGGCAATTTTATCCTGTACCGAAAGTGGTATATACCTGGTAATATGATATAAAAATATAATAACATACTTGTGTATTTTAAAGGAAGAAGACTCATTTATGAACATAAAATATTTTCTTGCTTAAACTCCATGAGCACAGTAAGCACTTTATTTATCCTTTAAAAACGTTGTCTTTTTTTTTTTTTTAATGGCTTAGTATTTGATTGAAGCATTACTTTTACAGCAATAGCAAAAAGTAAATTAAACACAAGTCTGGCACAAGTTCCTCTTAAGCTGATAACCCATAAACTATCCCCACTACCAAGGACTCCAATTACAATGAATAACAGAGATATTTGGGGAATTGAGGCGGGGACAACATCTGTTTGATGGACATGTGCCTTTCCTGGAAAAATGCAATGCATGTCCATAATCCTAAAGAGTTTGACAGCACTACTACAACCCAGTTCTTAGGGGGAAAAAAAGGCATATCTTTGCTACAACAGTTGTAGCAGTTTACCTATAAATTTATACTGAAGAACAATGAATCTGCATGACTCTCTTTTCTAGTAATGCATTAAGTCTCCGTTCACACAGCCAGTTAAGTGTCATGTATGATCTTTCCCACTATTGCCATAGAGATGTTACAGGAAAGAGCATTTTTTGCTGCTTGTTGTATAGACCCTTCTGTGTTTCATTATACGTATTACTATATGTATTATAGATGTATTATATTACTGGCAAAGCTGTTAGGTTGTTCTGTTAGTATTCTACTCAGAACAAACATAACTTATCAACTGCCTGACTGCTTCTTGAGAAATAGGTATCAGTTTACCCCATTGAATTACTACACCTGTTTGAATTTTGGCCACTCCATCAGAGCAGCAAGCTAGCCTGAGGAACTTTCAACACTCAGTTTTATTAGCCTACTTGACAAAATTCTCATAGCCTTAGGAGCTTGCAAAAAGTGAGAACATAAAAAAATACCAAAATAGGAAAAAAGACTGAAAATTTTCATTTTGTACTATGGCAATTGTAAACACCTACTTCTTTTCTCTAATCATTAAACTTCCTTTTCAGTTTTTTGATTTTTTCTTTTAATTTAAGCTCTGCACATACTACCTGCTCAGTCTGTTCAAACTCCATGAAAGAAACATAAACCTGTAATGAAAGCTATTGCTGAAACTTGATAATAGTAACTACTGATAAACATTGAACATTGCCTTTATGTACCATATGAATAAACACGGAACACCTAAAATAGTAAAACATTATATAGCTTGCTGACTGTAAGAACACCAAAGCAAAAAAGGGAGAAAAAACAAATTATGAAACATTGAAAAAAAAAAACCCACCAAAAAACCAAAAAAAGGCTGGCTCACCTTCTGTGCCATTGGGTGTCATGGAATTATTATTTATATGGGAGTTATCAAGTTTTGGACCACTGGGGGATTCACTACTACCACTTAGTCGTCTGTGTGGGCTGGCTAGATCCTGCATTTCCATAGACCTGAAAACAAGATGCAACTAGTTTTAGTGACATAAGTCAACATGAATTACAGAGGAACTGCCTTTATGAGATGCAGCCTGCTATTTATCAGCATCCCAGAAACACTTAGTAAAAAATTAACTACTTTTCCCAACTTGATCTTTTCCAGTGCTTAACTCGTGTTGTAGCCCCACACATGACTGGCCAGCTACTGTAATTATTTTTGCAGCTTGTAACTAAATGAAACTTAGATTCCAAGCACTACACTTTAAAAATTGATCTTGTATTTTTAAAGTAAGTACAGAGATGGAATCACCAACATATCAAGACATATATTCTCTTAAAAACAAATTAACACTCTGCTTTTTCAAGATTTACCACTCAGTGGCAATATAATGGGCCTCCAAAACAAATAAAACACTTGAAGCGATTGTGGAAACCTATCATCTACTGACAGGGAATGAGATATTCCTGATGTATGTGTTTACTCTGGCAAACTACTTAATTGTTCCTCTGTTTCGTTTGAAACAAATGCAGCATTAAAACATTATTATGTCTGCTCACTTGTTTGCTTTGTGGATTACATAAAGCGTGCCCAATTGGAAAGGGATATGACGGACATACAGTGGGTCCATACAGGCGTTGGTGTGCCTTAGAGCTCTGCTCTACCTCAGCAGCTGGCGCTTAGTCAAAATGAGAAAAGAGCAATTCCCATCTAAAGCAAAAATTAAACCTTTGAGCGGCACAAAAGCAGCTGAATATTAAAGATTTGTGCTTTCAATAGCCTTACATTAACAGACCAAGAGTCACCACCACCATGACATATCCCTTGGTTAATGCTGAAGTTTATGACTGAAGTACCCCATCCTTCTGTTCCTTTATACCTAAAACTTTTGATATTGTTATTTGACGTACTCATTCTAAGTAATTGGTCCCAGTAGAAACTTCATAGGTAACTGTGCCTCCAAGGCATTTGAGCTAGTAATTTTTCAGTTTAAAATAAATGCTTAGGCTCTTTTAAAGACTATTAAAATTATATATAAAATTACTCCTGCAGTAATGGTATAAATATCCTAAGTGTTATTTCAGCTATGAAGCTTTTGTATTTTAGCTGAAATTTTATCACAGATTCTAAACATAGATCCTTCATTTAATATTTCTCTACCTAAAACAATCTACACAAAAAGAAGAAGATGATAACGCAATGAGTTCAAAACACCAGCATCGAATATAAACTCAAACAATTTAGTGAAAAAGTTACGTGCTCATGGTTTACAGACTTGGTTGCACACACGCAAAGGCTACGCTCCAGCACTTACTCATCTGCTTAATGTGGGAAACGAGAATAAATATTTTACTTATCACTTGAAGTTCAAAAAAATCCCCAACAATAGAAGGCTTGCAAAAAATTGGCAATTTTCGGTCAAATCCTTACCTGCAGCTTGAGGAAACAGCAACATCTGAACTGGTTTGGGACTTCTGCACCTGTAAACCAGGGAAACAAGCAGAAGCTTCTGTTACTCCACTTTACTATGAGGCCTTAATTTAAAGAAAGGATATCACTACGGATGACAATTCTGTCCTTTAAATCCGAAGGGAGAGGAGGAGGGTGCGGTGCCTCTCAAAGGCATATTGTCTTTAAATTGAAGGCTCAACTGTTGTTTCCCCGGCAGGTCTCTCTCCCTCCTCCCCGCGCCAGGGGACGGCAGCCAAGTGACGGGATAGTGATTCATCAGGGGCCCGTGACAGCTGCACAGGGGCTCACTCCTCCCTCCCCCGGCTCGGCACGGCTCGGNCTCCGCTCCTCTCGCCTCTTCTCATCCCTCCTTTCTTCTCCTCTCCTGACACATTCTCACCCTCATCATACTGGTTCTTCTTCTTTTGCTCTTCGCCATCCTTCCTCTGTGCCTGGGCCGCAGGGACCCCACAAGTCAAGCTCACCCCAAAGGCAAGGTGGAGATGCTGATGTTGTTTTTTGAGAGGGAGGGGTTGAAAAGAACAAGGGGCAAGTCTACCTATGTATACCTAAGTACACCTTCCCTATATAGCAAACAGCCTTACAGAACCACCTCTAAAAGAAGCCCATCTCCAGCCAGGTCAAATTAAAATAAAAACCCCACAGGCTATTGCATAGTCTTACTCCTAAAAATTCCAATTGCTAATGAGATTTCTGATAAAATTACTTAAAAGGACACTTCTGGCTAAATAATGGGAGGAAGCTGTAGCATTTACCTCTGAGGTCACTTACGAAGGAAAGGAATCTTTTTCCACTGGGAAGCCCACCAATAATTTTTTAGTTTAATCAAATTATTCCTTTTTTAACTCAGGTCAGTAATAGTTTCCACGTTCCATCAGAAACACACTGTTGCTTTACTAACAAACTCTAGCCAGTAACAATTGTCAGCAGGTGATAAAGTTCAGGTGGAGCTTAAAAGCACAGGAAAGCTTCTCTGGGCAAGGTAGAGATCCTCTTAATGTCTGCAGTGAGGATCTTTCTTGTGCGTTTCCGTTCAACCTGAACTGACATCTCTTAAATGATCACAGAGCAAAGACAAGGGAGATGAGGCATTTTAAGTGCCATAAAAATCATCCGAGCAAATCCTACTTATATGTCTGTAGGGTGGGGTTTTTTTGTTATTTTTAATCAGGGACAGAATTACTACCAGCAAGAGTAAACAACTGCTAGGGGCAGTCAGGCAAGGAAGAAGATTACAAATGATGTCAAGAAGCATGCAATAATGCATGCTGCAGAACATCAATCTTTTTATAACTGGGTACTTAAAGTACTGCATAACACGCTTTTCAATACATCGTTGCATGCCAAATCAAACTAGACTAGCAGATACAGTCAAAACTCTGCATTTTGGTTTAAGGATTTCTTTTTCCCCTTAGTTCTTTACCCCAGAAACTGCTGCAGAGTGCCTTAGGATATGCTTCTGCTGTTACTTCTAAACACCTGGAAAAAATTATAGGTGAGAACTAAGTTTGCCTACAGAGCTATCTTCACTCTCTCTTGCACAGGATCTTTTAAAACTCATCTTTTATAATAGAAAAAACTTCCTTTTTCAAATGGATGCTTTAACTAACCGATATTTTCCAACACACACTACACAATTATTCATACTTGATTAAAATAATAAAAAAAAGTAATCTTCCCTATTTTAAGTACCAAATTTTTACAAAAATAGTAACTTCTGTACATTTGAAAACATATACATTATATATATATACACATGTTCATTTATGTGCATAGCAAGAAAGATGTCATTTGCGTATTTGTGGGACAGGGCAAAAAAAATAACCAGGTCATTCAAAGTGAATTAATGTATACCTTAAACGTCCTCCAACACTCTATGATTTGTGAAAGTTCATATCCACAATTTTTATTTTCATTAGACGTCCTTTAGATATATTCCTTTGTGTCTCAAGGATTATTTAAACCATGTGTTGCACGTTACCAAATTTAAAAATTACTCTTTAATCAAAATAACTTTAAAATAACTAATCCTCACTTAGGCTGGTCAGCTGAATCCACAGAGTGGTCCAGGAAAAATAAATCTACTCTCAAGAATGCGAATGCAGACAACAATTAGACACAGATGTGAGTGAAATTAGTTACAGTTTACAAAATGCTACACTTCACATGCTTTCAGTTTTTTATGTGCAGTACAAAATTACAACGTAGTAGGGAACCACACTTATGACGACCAGTTAGTTCATAGAATAAAAACATTTCTGGGTGGTGTGTGCTTGTGTTTTCTCTCATATATTCTCATTTTGTCAACAGGTTTCTGGATAATTGAAGCTTGGCAACATAACTCATATATCAAATAAAAAGTTGGGCAAAAAACCCAAATGCTTGGCCTTACCCAGACAGAAATGGGTCACATAAAAAAAAAAAAGAAAAAATAAAAAGAGGGAGCTGTCGTCACACCCCCTTCATACTCAGTGCTCTGCTTAAACTAAAAATGCCTTATTTGCTAAAATGATATACACGTTCTTCTTAATACCTCAAAAATATTACTCTGTATAATTTGGTTTTTGTCAGTAACGTTCACATCTTTCTCCTTAATACAGATTGCAGATTGGGCACTATGTAGTACATGGCGAAAAAAAAAGGACAATGATAGCAAAGCTACTTAAAATTCATCCATTTAAGAATCTTAAATCAGTAACATCAAATTCTGATTAGTTAATGAGGTCTTTTAAGTTTGCCCTTTTTTCTAATTAAATTTATAATTCTTCACAGATGTAGGTTTTGTTGATGTTCAATTTGTCTCTCTCATTTTGTTAAACCTCACATAGTACTCCACCAATCCATTGAATAGCCACATTAAATCTGTTAATACCATGCTCTTCAACCCCAGAAATTATTTCCAGAAGGCAAACTTGCTTTGAGAGATCATCAAACAAGACTTAAGGTACACATTTTATCACATTTTCCCTACCACAGAGCTCAGGATGCCGAGGAAAATTCATGACTTTTGCACTGTTTATTATACTTTGCTAAATTACAAATCAAAAGCATCTGACAGAAGATCATGTATGAAGCCAAAAAGTTAATAATGTTCTGTGAAAAGTAAACTGTAAATGGGAAGAGCTTCTAAATTTCAGCAGCAGAGAGCAAATAAAATGTAGGTACTTGTCTAAATTACAGGTTTTCCACAGTATTTTTGCTTGCTAGGAGCAATTTTTCTAATGGCTATAATTTAAAACATTTTTCCAGCTGAAAAGAAATTTTCAAAGTGAAAATATGAATTTAACCCAGAAAACTATAGCCAGCACACACGTTTTCTCTTAAAATATAGTTCTGCTTAAAAGAAGCAAATTTCAAAGACAATGGCAGTTTTCAAACGAGGGTGTTCCTTCTTAGAAAAAAAAAAAAATCTGTCACTTTTAGGAAGGGGTGTAGAGGGGGAGAGAAAGGAATTTTTTTCCCAACAGCACTCTTTACCTCCCTAAAAGAACGACACAGTCGGTATCTACTGACATAATGGCTTCAACAGCCAAAATGTTACAAAACTAAAATGCAAATTGGCTGCAGAAAGGCACCTTGCTGGCAACCCAGGAAACTTGGTAATACTTTCACTCTTCCAATAATCATATATCGCTGGGCTCCAAGGGAAGAGGTTGGGTTTTTTTCACTAGATATTCATATCAAAGACAAATTGTACTTATTAAAGCAAAAGCAGGTAATTGCAGTCATTTAATTTTTAATTACCAGTTTAAATTCTTCTAAAATGCTATCCTGTGTGCTCATTTAATACACTCATGAATGAAACTTTTTGAAATCCCAACACTTCCTTTCCTTTAAGAAAGAAGTACTACAATGTGACAATGCTTCTATTATGACCAGACTTTTAAGAATGTATTTCTGCTTTTCCAAGATTTTTTTTGGCTCCTGAGAAATATTTAATATTTACTGCAAATCAAACAAAATGATTACTCATTCTTTTTTTCTCTTAAGGAGAAGCATGACTCAAGCCGTCTGTCACTGCATAGAACTGCTGAGAGATGATGGCTGCTGATTTCCAGACCCTTCCAGGCCTTGGGAAAACTCTGACAGCAGTGAGGTGCTTAGCTAAAAACTGCATGTCATAGGTTTGTGAGCAACATGAAAACGCTGTGTGCACATGTGTTTATATACCTAAATTTCTGTAATGTGTATACACACACGTATGTGTACTTTTACAGATGTGTATCCAGATATACACTATTCATTTATTTGACACCTCTAAACAGTAGTCTGCATTCTGGCAGATGCTTTGTGAACCATCTCAGTATGGGTTGGAAAATAAAATAATCTTTATACATGGTATCTAATGTTAAAAACTTCCAATGATACGCCACATTTCTACTTCTTGTTCCAAATTTCCCCCGGTGCTCATTTTTAAATTTAAACAAACTACATAAAACACATTATCATTTATTTTCCCTGGAAAGCTTTTATCCCTTCCGCTTACCTCAGTTTTGAATGTTTGCTTACAGAAGAAAGAAAAAACCACACCAAAACCTAAGCACCTTCAAAGAAACAATTTTAAGTGCACTAACACATTTACTTTTCCAGAATCAATTTTGCACTGCAAAGTTTGAAACACCAAGAGAATGTTTGGTGGGTCTTGGTTGCTCAAAAGCAAGATGTAAATTTAATGAGACTTCAGAAGGTCTTTAACTTCCTTGTTCTAAGATCACCGTTCTAAATAAGCCACCCAAAATGTCAATAAACGTCAAATATTTCAGTTGTGTAGATGTTTATTCTGTCATCTTGAAAAGTTCTCCTGTGGGGCTCTGCATGTTTTCCTTGGTGTTCGGAAAATTTAAACATATTAAGCAAAAGGATTTCCTGCTTCAGAAAGCACTGTCAAAATCTCTGTCAGGCATTCTTCCTCCCAATTTTTTTATTATTTTTCTCACGCTCTCGTGTCTCTTTCAGCAAGGTCTGCTGGTTTCGTACCGTACGTGCCTATTTCCACTCCCCGTTTAACATCTCCCCATCCCATTACTCCTATCTGCCGAACCATGAGCACTCGAGGAAATCAAACAGGAGAATCCCCAAACCTGGCTGATCACAATAAACAGAACCTCCTAACATCTGTTTTGTGGGAAGCTTACAAACCCCAGCCTGAACTACGGCCAAAATTAACTGCTGCACCCAGCGATTTATAACTGAGCGCCGCTCTCCTCCGGAGCGCCAGAACGCGCGGAAAGCGCCGCGGTCCCTCCGCGCCTCCCGGCCCCGCCGCCGCGGGACCCCGCGCTCCCGGGCAGCCGCGCGGCTGCGCTCGCCCCTTTCCCCGGTGCTGCCTCCCGGTTCTCCCGTCCCGCTGTCATTGCCCGCGCCCCGTACTCACGGTGCCGGCGCGCAGCTCCGCGGGTCAGAGCGCGGCGGCCGCGCCTCCCATGGCGCGGCGGGGCAGGAGCGCCCCGGGGCCGGGCGCGCCGGGCCGGGGCTGGGCGGACAAAGCGCGGCCAAGGGAGGCTGCCGGCAGCCCCGCCGTCTGTTTGCTCAGCCGTGTGTGTCT